>JAHDVF020000966.1:567500-740000 GCA_022606425.2 Lepidostoma basale
AATTTGTTTCATCTTGCAAAAGATTTATCAAATGTGACATGGTGTGTAATAGAACGGGCATAATATTATATGTTTTAAAAACGTCTATTATTGCATATGATTATGAAAATTTGTTTCTACTTACACTGGCGTGTCAGGTCCCCTGACGTTGACAATCACTGTAGCGAATGTTTTATTGTCACAGTGATTTACTAAAAAGTGTTATTGTTGTGGTTATCCAATATCTAGGGATTTTCTGTAGGAGTTGCCATCCCTTAGGTGGTGGGTCTCAGTTTTGTGGTGCAGACGCCATACAACCTCTCTCTGTCAACTATGACCCTGATAAGATCAGTGATCAAATTGCCACGACGCTCTAGGACAGTGTTTCTTAACCGTGTTGAAAGAATCGCCCCCCTTTACCACTGTAAAATTATCCAGCGCCCCCCTCCCAACACATACAAAATGCGAAATTCAAAATTTACACTTTTCCCCACGATGCACCAGTCGGGTTTGCGATTGTGTATGTGATGATGTGTTCAGTGCACGCACCAATTGAGCATACCTTATTTCGACAAAACGTCCACTGGAACTCCTGCAGCACCCCCTAAATTCTAAAAATTACAAACGCCCCCTCAGACCTCTAAAACGCCCACAAGGGAGCGCTGGCGCCCCCGTTAAGAATCACTGCTCTAGGACGTCGGGAGTCGGACTTACTGGAAATCTTGCAGCTCTCATGAAAGGTTGATATTTATAGCTACATATCATTCACCAGGATATGTTCCAGTCTTGAATTTTGTCATCTGAGTCCCATTATAAAAACACTTTTCTATTTTTTATACTAAATTCTCTGCTAGTTACAACACATCATGCACGAATATTATTTTGCTATCCCAGTTACGAAACTACAGACATATCGCATATTGTTTTCGCGCAATAAACACAGAAGCTCTCACATCAAGCTGACGATCTCGCTGCTCCTATTACACGATATACAGAAACGGGTCCTTTGTAATCCAATACGATTGTCTAATCACAGAATAAAGACTAGTGCCGCTAGTTGCCGATCGGTAGCTGTAAGAAGTTGCCGATTGTTAGTCGCTAGTGGAGGGCGTTCGCCACGTGAGCGAGCTTGCGGCACGCGACGACAGGTGGTGTTCTCGGTTGCGGCCATTTGTGCCCTTCGTTATTTCTTTTTACCGCGCATTTACGATTCGGTGTAGCGGGCCATAGATTATCGTGAATTATGCAAATATAGCTAATTTAAAAAATTTGAATAGCCTTTTGGAAACATTGTATTACCACAACACTTTTTTTGCACTTTTCACAAACATGTTTTGTGACACAAACTTCGCTTATGAATAAGATTAAAATTCATACACTGAATAAGGGAAGTTTGTGTCCCGAAACATGTTTGTGTTTTCACACGCACTTTTATATCAACTGCCAGTGCTTAATAAAATATATACCGCATCGGTTAAAGTGTGACAATCCATTATTTCTGCCTACCCTTTCGGGGTACGGCGTGATGGTTAGTTAGTTAGTTTAGTAGCAGTAGAGAGAACAATACATGGATAAATTACTACAGTATATACGGTTAGTAGAGTAGATTGGAAATGTGACCTTTAAACTGCTTCAAACTAATGATTAAAGTATCCAGCTACTGTAGTTTTATTTTATAATAATATTTTTTTTAATACGCTTTTTGCACTTAAGGTAAAAAAATATCATAAATATTAAAAATTCATACATTGAAAACGGGAAATTGTGTCTCGAAGCATGTTTATGAAAAGTACAAAAAAATGCTGTGATAACACAATGTTACAAAAATGTTATTCAAATGTGAATCCACAACACAAAGTGATGGTGAATATAGAAGAAATTAGAAGATCTTTGTATGGATCGACTGGCATAGCGTATCATATCCCAAACTGGGGGTCTTGATCTGTAAATGAGGTCGCGACAACAATAAAAACAACAAGCCACTACGCCGTTTCTCCGAAAGGGTAGGCAGAGAGAATGGACCGCCACACTATTCGATCCTGACACACGTCTCTAGCTTCCTCCATATTCATACAGCGAGTCTTATATGCACATGGATTCATCAGACTTCTAACATGGCCGACCTTTAAAATTTGATTAATCTGGTCTCCCACTACTCCGTACTCCATTCACACCGTTTACCTATACTTTCTTAACCATTCTTCCTTCATCCATGCGTTCCATATGTCTCACCAACGCGCTGTCCTTTAATAATTTTGTTCATAATATTATACTTTCTTCCGCTCTACATTTCTTCCTTATATCAGCATTTAAAATTCTGTTGTGCATTGTTTTATCACACATACGTCTTAGGGATCTCATCTCTACCGCATTAATTCTGCTCTCATCCTTCTTTTGCCAGTTTTATGCTTTAGGGTTGGTATTTAAACTCTATTTTAAATAGACATTTTTGCTTTCATTGATATACTTTTGATTATAATAACAGTTTTAAAAGCCCATTTACCATATGATAAAAAGTCTAAATATTTGAACTAGATTAATTTATATCACATAGAAAGCTTTACTATTTTTGAAATAGTGGACACGTACAATATAAATATCCGATTATTAAAATATTCAGATTTTGGTGATGATGCATACACACATGGTTTGACCAATGTTTCAATGATCGTTTGCGGTCAATCATAAAAATAATTGTTCCTAGTTTGTGTAAATCATTTTACGCATATAAAAAAAATTAGAAACTTTGTATATGGGGCACTAATATTGCGGGATCGGTATGGGGATGCGTTCATTACGCGCCAAATGGCGAGCGAGCGCGGGAAATACGAAAAGAACGGTGTTGTCAGATTGAGAAAAGTTTACGCTAGTTTCATTTTTAAATTAAGCGAAGTAGGTACTTGGGGAAAAAACGTGTTGTCAGATTGAAAAAAGTTTACGTTCTTTCATTTTTAAATTAAGCCAAATAAATTAGGTACTTAAACATCTCAGGGTGGATTATTTCGTGAAATTGCTTGTGTTTTACTTAATTTTATTTTTTAATTACAGCGGTACGTGCTTAAAATATTAGACGGGTGGACCTTAATGTATCAATTAGTGTACGGGTTAGAGAAATAAATAAGAAATAATGTTTATAATAAAATTACTTTCATTTACAAAAAAAGGTTCTTTACAGGTATAACGTATAAAGCGTTTTAAAAACAGAACACATTCTACACAAAATCAAATTACGATTTAGGAAAAGAAAAAGTAAAATTGCCTTTAAGTATTTTTTATTGTATTTTTTGATTTTGACAACGTTAAATGTTACTTGATTGTAATTAAATATGAAAACACGATTACTTTCGTTATTTTTTATTTATTTAGGGTAACAAATACTTTTTTGTCGATAATTTTCATGACCATTTTGCATAAATATGGCTGAATTTCATTGTTGCAGCGTTTAATTTCCTCATGTAATGCACGGATGGTTGTGGGCTTGTTGACATAGATCTTTGATTTCAAATAATCCTAAAAAAAGAAATCTGATGGTGTTAAATCATACGATCTAGGGGGCCAATTCTGATCACCGAAACGAGAGAGTATAGACAAATAGATATTCACCAACACTCTCACACACTTCTTCGATATTGACATTTGAACGGCTTGTTTTTGGAAGACCAGTGCGTTTAGCGTCTCCAACTGATCCAGTCTGGCTGAAATTTGCAATTAATCTCTTCACAGTTGACGAAGTAAAAACACTATTCTGATCATATTTTGTATGAGCATTCGAACTGCGGCCCCCAAAATTGAATTATTTTTGAGATATTGTTCAATTATGAAAACACGTTGTTGTATCGTGTAACGCTCCATTTTTACTAACCTTAAACTGTCAGCTACCAAATTGCTTTTTTTCGTTTTTGCCAACAATTTACTGCACAAAAGGCAGTAAATTCAAATCTTGTTTAAATTTTGGGAAAATAAGGCAAATTACTTGCTACCACAAATATAAATAAATACAATAAAATTATAAAATTGACGAGACGATACATACTTTACCAATGGTTTACTTAGAGAATAATCTTAAGCACAACGATATCTTTGCCGCCCTATTTATATTTTGTATTTAATTTGAGTAAAAAAAATTAAACACATTGTTGTATTATTTGAGCCAAAACGCTTTCACTGAAAAAAGTTTGTGCGTATATAAATTTAACAGACACAAAACTGTCCGTAGTAAGCCGTAGTGTAAATGCTTTTTGCTATCAATGAAAAAAAAAATTTTTTTTTCTATCACTTCAAATCTTCTCACCGGTTAGTTGATTACGATTCTTGTAAAATCTGGGGCAGGGGTCGGAACCGGACTCCCCCTTAAAAGGGGCGCGAAATTAGCGAACAGTGGGGAGGAGTCACCTCCCTGTATGACAACAGAATTATGGGAATTTCGGGGGTCGGGGGGTAACGACCGCTCGTGCCCGGAATGCTAAGTTGGCGACCCCTGACCCCCGTGACCCCCCCACCACCACGTATGTTTCAGATCCCCCCTACTCCTGCGGTCACGCTACAAGCCGTAATTAATTAGCGGATAATCTTTGGCCGGTATTTATAGAATAACAAATGTTCCAGTGTTACGCGTGTTCAATACAAATTGTTGAGAAGATTACCTATCTAGCTTTGTTCAATGTTGTTTTATTGTTTGTGGTGTAAGGAAACGGACAATAACTCACTCACGAGGTCGGTACATGTTCGAAGTAATAAGACCGCAAACGAAACCCATCAATGGAATGAATGAATGCTAGCTACATACAAAAAATATCATAATTATTGCATATGACACAATTTTTGTTTAAAAAAATAAGCACCGTAATAACCAAAACATAATGAAAAATATAATTTATTTCTTCTATATTGCCTTCACTTTGGTGTTGTGGATTCATATTTGAATAAATATAATTATACTTTGTATTACATTTCTTTTTAATTTCACTGAGCTCAGACATGTTTCGGTTACAAGTAACCTTTAATAATGTATACAATTTTAATAAATGTCTGAATTCAGTGAAAATAAAAAGTGTTGTAATACAAAGTATAATAATATTTATTCAAATATATTTTTTGATATTATTATTATAATTTAGTTGAATTTCTCTTTAAAACATTACAGAGCGAGAAATAGATTTAAAGGGTACCTATAGATATCATGTCACGACTTGATTATTGTAATGGAATTCATGCAAACATTCCAAAACAACAAATAAACAAACTTCAATCTGCGTTCAATGCGGCAGCAAGACTCATTAAAGGCATTCCAAAAAAGTCCCATAGTCTGCTGGACAGTCTTCAAAGCGCTATATGGAATGGCACCAAGTTATATATCTGAACTCTGTATGACGGACAGCCTAAATTCAAGGAAATCCACACTTCGCTCGGAGAACTCTTCAGCATTAGGAAGATTAGTTGAGCCGAAGCGTTGCCCCAGTACAAATTTCGGGGATCGAGCGTTCGCGGTAGCCGGTCCATCAGCTTGGAACAATCTCCCTTCACACCTCAAATGCATAAATGATCTGACAGATTTCAGATCTAAATTGAAAACCCATCTTTTTCATATTTCATACCCAATTTAAACATTTATGCTTTGTTCTACTATACTTTTTAACTGATCGCTTTTTAAGCGATCACATTTAGATTTTTAGATTCAAAACACGTCTTAATGCGCTCTTGAGGTGATTAGATCACAAAAACGGCGCTTTAAAAGTTAGCATATTATTATTATTATTATTATTATTATCATATTGATTTTTGTGACATGTGATAGGTATCTAATCTATTGCCATTTTATTATCACGTTAATTCTGCACCAGACCAAAGACAGAGTAACAATCACACTGTTATCGCCGGGAATCGAACGCGAAACCTTCGGGGTGGCAGTCAAAACACTTACCACTCATCCACGAAGGTCGTCGTTTATGTTGTATTCGGTGTAAATTTATTAATGAGTAAAACAAATGTTTTCTAATGAATTATAGACTATGACATATAGACAATCTTTTGTGTGATAATATTATATAGTAACATACATGTAAAAACTAACTTACTAACCATCACGCTGTCTCTCCGAAGGGGTAGGCAGAAAGAATGGACTACCACACTTTTCTTTCCTGACATATTTCTCTTGCTTCCTCAACATTTATACATCGTGTCATGCACGCGCGTCGATTTCTCTGACTCCTCACATGGCCGACATTCAATATTTGATTTATTTGATCGTGCCACGTTTTCCTTAGTCTTCCTCTATTTCTGGTTCCATTTACATCGTTAACATATAATTTTTTGTACTAATATTTGTAATACATGTACCTATTGTTAAATATTAGATGGTTAGTTTGCGTACCGGTAGTATTAAATAAATATGTTTTTTCCACCATTCGGTCACGAAGGTCATCACTTGAGTCGTAAGAGCACTGACAAATCGTCACCTGAGAGTAAAAAGGTTCCAACTGTCAAATGTAAAAAGCTGAGAAAAATGAAGTCAAAGTTTTGTTGGTTTCGGGTGTGTATCTTGGAATAAAAGGGTTCCATCTGAAGCAGATGAAATTCTTTTACCGAGAAGCGTGTAAATTTTCTCTGGCGACAGTTGGAATAATAAAGTTCTAAGTGTAAATGAATCCTTCTTCAGTGAATCGTCTCTTTTGAATAATCAGATGGAACTTGATTCTTTTCGTAACATCAAAACGACGATATTATTACATGTTTTTTTTAATTGTACGTATAGATAAGGTGAGTAAGAACCTTTTTCACGATAAAAAGCCAAATGTGAAATTTTGTTAGTTGGAACCCTCTTACTCTCGGGTGACGAAATAGTGAAATAGGGTATGTTTGTGTAGAGTTATGATAAGTAGCTTGTCTAAAATATCGTAGATAATTTATGCAATGCATACACAATGGTTGTCAAGGGAATTTCTCGCTATTGTACGTCTGCAATTAGTCAAGTGCTTGTGCATATGAGACGCGTGTTACTATCCGAATGTTTTAATCCAAGAGCGCGGCTGCAGCTGTGCTGGAGTCAGGTGCTGCCGCGTCTCGCGCCCCTCTCCATACGCCTTGGAACTTTAAGCGCTGATTTATCTATCCGAACAACTTCCGGATGCTCTCGGATCTTCTTAAGCAGATTTTCCGGTTGCCGGTAACGACTGCGAACCGTTTAAGTTGATAGATATACCCCGGGCTGCTCCTGTGTGCGAGTATTACGAATTTCGGAATCAATAGCCGGGAATATAAATACACAAATGCTGTTCGATACTCGGAGCTGGCTGGATTCGAAGCGGAAATTGTATTCAAAATAAACTCGTGTGCGGAAATTTGGTATCGATCGATACATTTTAAACACAGCCCTTTAAACGTCTAGTATCTTTTTGCTGTTTGATAACTTTTTTATATATAATTATAATCGCAAATCAGATGCATGGAACATTAGCGTGAATGGCGAAAATTTGGAGCAAGTAGGTGAGTTCGTGTTTTAAGGTAGTATGTTTACAAGAGACGGGCGAGTGGAGAGGGATATTGAAAGAAGGGTTGGGGCAGGCAACAAAGTGAATGGTGCACTTAAAGTTGTCATCGCAAACAAAAACCTATCCAAAAAAGCTAGAATAGCAGTGCACAATGGTGTTCTTCTACCGACCCTTATGTATGGAAGCGAGGCATGGAACTGGCAAAAGAAGGATGAAAGTAGAATAAATGCAGTAGAAATGAGATCTCTTAGACGAATGTGTGGACACTCTGTGTATGATATGGATACTCTGTGTAGAGTGTCGAATGAAAATATAAGAAGTGAATGCAGTGCGAATGATGGTGTTATGAAAAAAATAATGGAAGGATCATAAAGATGGTTTGGACATATGGAAAGAAAGAATGAAGAAAGAATGGTAAAAGAATTATATGTTAACGATGTAAATGGTACTAGAAATAGAGGAAGACCGAAGAAAACGTGGCACGATCAAATAGATCAAATATTGAATGTCGGCCATGTTAGGAGTCGGAGAAATCGACGCGCGTGCATGACACGATGTATGAATGTTGAGGAATCGAGAAAAATATGTCAGGAAAGAAAAGTGTGGCAGTCCATTCTTTCTGCCTACCCCTTCGGGAGACGGCGTGATGGTTAGTTAGTTAATCCGAGATACATTTTTAAACCACAAATCATTACCCAAGGCCGGATCTGTCCCAAATGAATTAAAAAATAATTCGTAAGCCCACAAAGTGTAATGCGGGAAATTTGTATTTACGTTAAGAGTTTCATAATGAACAACATATTTCATATCAAGTTTGTATACGCTGTGACTTTCTTTTACGGTCATTGCGTAATAATCCGCCTAAACGTACGCATGACAGATAAAAATCCCGTAAAGGGATAATTCTAGATAATGTTCCGACACGATTGTAAACAGGGACATTTTTCGTGACTCTTGTGCGTGAAAATCGCGTCGGAGGATTGATATTAATTCTTGAATCACTTAACATGAAAGTGTCAAAAAAATATATACGCAAATGTATATTTCTGATGATTGCCAGGATAGTAGTTGGTAGCATAAGAGTGAAGGTGTAAAATTCTCATTTAATATTATAGCTTTTATAATTTTTTAAACACTTTAGGGAATTCTTTACAAACCTGTTTTGAGGTATACGACCACTCAACTTAAAATACTCAGCTCAATTGAATTGCGATATCTCTATCTTAGGGAGAATGGATATTACCCGTGGCTCTTTCCTACTGATTTCTTGCTAGGGATGCTAGGCTACCAGTCACTTGAGAGGAAACGAATTTTCACGGTTGGCAGCAATATGTTTGATGTGTTTTTGGGTAACACCGTGTGATAACTCCTTCTCGACCGACGTTTCGGAGATCGTTGCAGTCTCCATCTTCAGGGTAATGATGAATCCTGAAGATGGAGACTGCAAAGATCTCCGAAACGTCGGTCGAGAAGGAGTTATCACACGGTGTTACCCAAAAACACATCAAACATATTCACTTGGATGTTCATTTCTTTCGACTGATAGGCGGTTGAATACACAACTCAGAAATCCTGAGTGATGTAGGTCTGTTCGTCCCTGATAATTATCTTCGACAAAGGGGCCATAGGTTGTTTTATCTCCCACGATGCAGAACCAACCCGCCAATGGTTATGCCGGTAGGTAGAGCAATATCTTTGCTTAATCGTATCACCTCGGAGTTTGACGTATTTTGTGAAAGTTTGGCTCATCTGAGGGAAGTACTATCTTTATTATAATTGTATGGTATTTTTATTTTATTAATTTGTCATGCATCTTATGTTTCTCGCTCTTTTTATTATTTTATTGCGCATTACTTATTATTGTGTATCTCTTACTTGTATCTTTAGTGTATTGGATTTTTTTTTTGTAATGCTTTAGATATATTTAAAATAAATAATAGAGGAAATTGCTGCAAACCAATCCCAGGATTGAAACCAGAGAAGAAGAAATAGAAAAATGTACTGAAGAATTTATGAAGAAAATAAGACATAGATAGATCTTTAGCCTAATAATATCTCACTTGTACTCGAATCTAAGAACAATTTTTTTTCAATTTTCAAACATATTATTCGATATACTAACTAATTAACCATCACGCCGTTTCCCCAAAGGGGTAGGCCGAAATAATGGACCGTCGCATTGTTATTTCCTGACATACTTCTCTGGCTTGTCTCATTCCTCTATTTCTTGTTCCGTTTACATCTTTAACTTTCTTCATTAATTCTTTCCATTTATCCGAACCATTTTAACGATCTTTTCATTATTTTGTTTATATTATTTTCATTCGCACCGCATTCACTTCTTATATTATATTTGCATTTGACACTCTAACATATTTTTCTATTTCTTCTACATTTATTCTACTTTCATCCCTCTTTTGCTAGTTGTATACTTCACTTCCATACATAAGGGTCAGCACAAGAAAACCATTGTGCAATGCCATCTTAGCTTTTGCGGATAGACGTTTGTTTTTGATGACAACTTTAAGTGCACCATTCACCTTATTGGTTGCCCCAAACCTTATTCTAATATTCATTTCTACTGGTCCATCATTTATAAACAAACTTCCTTAACCCTAACAACTCCATTATTTTTTGATATTGTTTGTCAGCCAACTCTAATTTAAAAATGTTTAAATATTTTTATTAATAGGTAGTTACAAAAAAAAATCGTTAAAAATTCATTTGTAATGATTTATTCTTTAAATAAAAAACAATTTACAAAAAAACATTATGGAATATTTATAGTTTTGCATAGTATGGTACTTTTTAAAACAATCTCCAGGATAGAGACCAGGTTTTCTGGAACAGGTCTCACAAAACCACACTGTTTCCCGTCTTCCCCCTGGAATCTTTCTGTTACTGCACACAGTACAGTCTTTAGAACCTTTGTCCAGTTTTGCAATGAAGTGGGGCTCGTACTCTAATCGCGCGAAGCTCCCGCCATTTTAGGTAATGTGAATTTGCAAGGATTATTTTATAGTAAAATAAAAACGGAAAACTGTCAAAATCTTATTAAGACGTGAAATTAAATGTTTTTTTAACGAATAATCACAAGAAAGTCAAGTTTTGCGCGTGAAAATACACCGCGCACGCAAGTCTTATCTTGTCGGCCGCCAGCCGACAATTGAGTTGTAGCGTACATATAGCGATGTCGGCTGGCATTCGACAAATGAGTGGTAAGGGTTAATATACTTTTTCCAGATTTACATTATTTTCCATAAACTAAATATTAATTATAATATAGCCATTTTAATATTTGATAGTCATAAGAATCAACGGAAAATTTGGTAACGAAAATAAGCTCAGAGCTATTAAAAATCATTAGGAATTATATATACATTTATTACTTTTTTTTTCACATAACATTTTGTGTGTAAGGGGAGTTCTTAACAGAGTGTTCCTTGCCACGATTGAGCAGATCAAATTTGATATATGAAATTTTTGCGCGGCAACAGTGATATAAATTCACGGTAACAAGTTAACAACACATGTTTGCGAAATTTATCGGTTGTCGAAACGTTCGTTGTCAATTTAGACTTTGCCTTTATTGCCAATCGTAGCTGCCGGGGGCGATCCACACGGGTTGTAAATTTGAATTTTAAAGTTTTTGCAGATAGCTACTTACTCCGCATATTGCGTATTTTGTATGCTGATCGTTAACAAATTTTAGGGCCGAGAGAACCGGGTATAAAATGAAAAATTTTACGACACATTAGTCTACATCTTGTCAAAATATCTATAAAATAAATTTTATTTATATCGTATATAAAAAAGCTTTTAAAAAAGCGACCCTTATGTATGGAAGCGAAGCTTGGACATGGCAAAAGAAGAATGAAAGTAGAATAAATGCAGTAGAAATGAGATCTCTTGGACGAATGTGTATATACTCTGTGTATGAGTGTCGAATGAAAAATAAAATAAGTGAATGTGGTGGGAATGATGGTGTTAGGAACACAATAATGAAAGGTGCGAATGATGGTTTGGAAACATGAAAATAATGAATGAAAAAAGAATGGTAAAAAAAATAGGTATATGTTAACGATGTAAATGGAACCAGAAATAGACAGAGACCGAGGAAAACGTGGCACGATCAAATAAATCAAATATTGAATGTCGGCCATGTGAGGAGTCAGAGAAATCGACCCGCGTGCATGACACTATGTATGAATGTTGAGGAAGCGAGAGAAATATGTCAGGAAAGTAAAGTGTGGCAGTCCATTCTTTTGCCGACCCCTTTGGGGAGACGGCGTGATGGTTAGTTAGTTAGTTAGTTAGTTAAAAAGCTTTTACGTGAATAAAACGTCTACTAATAAATAGTACAATAATTAAATGCTCCGTAAACCGTGGACCGATAGGGTCAGTAATGCAGACATACTACAGAGAGCCAGAGCCAATAGAGTGCTGTTGTCAAGTGTGAAAGTTAGAAAGGTCTCATATTTGGGTCATGTGCTAAGGAGAGAAAAATACCACCTTCGGCTGATATTAATGGGTAAAATAGAGAGGCGTCGGGTAGAAGGCAGTTGTCCTGGGTGCGAAATACAAGAGGCAGAGATGCCTTCGCTGCAGCGATTGCAAGCGTTGGAGCTGACACGACACCGGAAAAATAAGATTTAAATAGTCATCAAGCTATTTTTTTTCAAAGGGATGTGCAGAGAAGTATATATGACATCGGAAGAGTGGAAGAGCTAAAATGGCGCTGTGGAGGTTATGTCACTCGGAGCGTCAAAGCTCACATAGATGAATATACATGTCACTCTGTCTTGTGCAGACTGCATCCAGGTTATTCCGACATGTCTGTTCAGATCATCCTTCCACCGTAGTTGCGGTCGCCCTGCACTTCTCTTTGCCGTCCACAGTCTCCAAGTCAGCAGCTTTCTTGTCCATTTATCGTCTGAGCTTCTGGTTACGTGACCTGCCCATGGACATTTTAGAGTCGTCACCCGGTGGATGATGTCAGTGACCTTTGATTTTTCTCTCACCGTATCGTTTCTGACTCTGTCTCTTAGGCTTATTCCTAACATGGCTCTTTCCATGAATCTTTGGGTCTCTCGTAGTTTCTCGGCACCTTGGGTAATGTTACAGTTTCAAGACCATAAGTACCAAGTGGCAGTACACAGGCTACGTAGACTTATCATTTCAGGTTGATCGGTTTTTTCCACCGGACTGTTTTATCCTGATATAACTATACTTTTTTTTTAAATAGTCCATTGTTTTGGTCGAAACACTTTAATACCTTAACAATATAAACTGTTAATGAATAAACTTTGTTTTTTGTATCACAATTGTATTTTATTTTACGCGTAAGCTGTTTCATCAACCTATGTTGACATCATCAGGTGTTACAATAATATATAATAATGATAATGTCAACATAGGTTGATAAAACAGCTGTCGCGTAAAATAAAATACAATTGTGATACAAATAACAAAGTTTATTCATTCATAGTTTATCCTTTTTTTGACTTCTAAACATTTATCTATTGTGTCATAAACGTACGTAATTTTTCCGACTCCTCTCTTTATCTTTGTGTTCCTTTATATTATATTTATTTTATAATACTCAAGAAAAAAATAGTATGAGTAATTTAAATTGTCATGTGAAAACGTTAAATATAAAATCTGGGAGCAGCTCATTCACGATCCGTATGCTATCCGTATGCAATCCGTATGCGATGCGTTTCCTATCCGATTGTGGTCCGTTTGCGGTCCACGCGAAAGGGTTCTCTCGTTGCGGTGGGACACTATCAGCGAATCGTGCCCGCGCACAGCAATGGCCCGCCGAGCGACAGTATAAATAATACGAACACTCCTGAGTAAACAGAGGCATCACTTGAACGCAATCAAAAGATTTGAGGTGATATTGGAACGAACGTGACTCGGAATAGAAGGAGATAAACGAGGCAGGCGTCGGAAACTATCTTCGGGCCGGGACGACGTCTCAGGATTTAAGTAAGATACGAGAATTTCGTAACCATTTTGTACTTTTACCATATTTTACGAAAAAATATTTTTAAGCGTTCGGTCACCAATATTACAGTACCACGAAGAGCCTTTATTTAAAATGATAACAAAAACATTTATTTAACAGTTTATAGTGTTTTAATTCATAAAAAAATTGTTTATTTTTGGACTAGTTCATAAAACGGAGCATTTTCTACAGCTCCCTTAAGATGAGTAATTCATAAAAATGGCGCTCTATAAATTATTCAATTTTTTATTATTTTATTATTATTATTATTATTGGTTGAATGAATGTAGTGAGGCAATAGAGGAAGATGCAGATAAATGTTGGTAGAGACCAAGGCCCACAGCAGGATGTAAAGATAACGACGATGATGGGTTATTCATAGGAAATTGAAAAACTTTGTTTAATCCACTATTTATTAAAAAATATTAAAAAAACACGACATGTTTCGGAGGATATCTCCATCTTCAGGTGTAAAAATATAATAAAAATTAATCAGATAAAAACTAATAATCAGATTTCTCCTATTACTCCTTTCTCCTTAAATAATTTGTGTACATTTAATCTCCCAAGCTCCCATTCCAAATAAATGCAAATTAATCATTTATTAATTTCTATATATTATCATCATGTATTTTTATAGCTATTTAATATTATTTATTAGTTCTTATTAATAAAAAATAATTGTTAGTACCTACTTATAACAAATAGCCCAGGTTAATTTTTAAATTTGAATTATTGTATCGAATTTTAAACGCGTTTTTTATTAGTCTTTCTTTGTTTAGTTTTTATTATATTTTTACACCCGAAGATGGAGGTATCCTCCGAAATATGTCGTGTTTTAAAAAATATTTTTTAATAAATAGTGGATTAAACAAAGTATTTCAATTTCCTAAGTATACTAAGGAATTCCACAGTGTTAATGCCTTAGCGTTCAATATGTTAAATTGGGTTATGTATGAAAGAATTATATGGCATAAACGCTGGTGCGAAAATGAACGATAAGTTCATCAGCTGTTTGCTATATGTAGACGACGCTGTTTTAATCGCTGACAGCATGGTCGAACTACAAGTCCTAGTGTCAATAATGTACGAAGTATGCAATAAGTATGACCTTGCGATAAACGTGGCAAAGTCTTAAGTTATGGTATTAGAAAAGGAAGAATGTATGACGGATTGTGACATAAGTGCGAACGGTGAGAAATCAGAGCAAATTACCGAATTTGTTTATCTGGGAAGCATGTTTACAAGAGATGGAAGTATGGAGAAAGATATCGGAAGAAGGGTTGGAGCTGGAAACAAAATAAATGGTGCAATCAAAGTCATTACTGCAAATATAAATATATCGACTGAAGCAAAGATGACAGTGCACAATGGAGTTCTAGTCCCGACCCTTATATATGGAAGTGAAGCTTGGAGTTGGTGGAAGAAGGATGAAAGTAGAAAAAAAAATCATTTATACTCGTAGTATTATATAATACAAAACAAATTTTCGTATAGTATTTTTATACGTCTTTTTACATTTACCATTATTTGCTTAAAGTTATTTATTATCCATTAATATATGCAAAACGTTATTTTATTTTGAATATTTTTTTTAAATCATTGATTTTCACATCACTTTATTGCACTTTTCACAAACATGTTTCGGGCCAAAGATGCTCTTGCTCTAATTTTGATTATATGTATTTTTTTTTAATTTAAGATAATTTTAATATTTTTTTTCAAATATCATATTATTTGTTGTATTCATTTGATACGTGTCACTTTCTTGGAGCGTTTTCAAAATAAATAATTCTAATACAAAAATGAAAATTTGTTAAATATCTGAATCGATAAAAATAATAATAATAATAAATTGGATAATTTATAGAGCGCCATTTTTATGAATTACTCATCTCAAGGGCGCTGTAGAAAATGCTCCGTTACTAGTTAAAAATAAACATATTTAGAATGAGGGCTGCACCCATCGCAGTCGATCAACCCTTCTTATCAACAAAGGATAATTTCAAAATGTGCGTTTTGCACTTAAGGTCTGCTGGAAGATTGTTCCAGTCTAAAGGGCCGGCTACTATATTTAACATAAATTTTCAAACAACGTGAATATATTGAGGCACTTAGTTAACCACTACCAGTTTCAAAAATATCCCAAAAACACAGTCAGATATAGAATTTTGTTTAAAACGTTTGGATTTCTTTAGTAAAAAATTCATTTCAATATACATATAATAACATATTAAACTGCGGAACATGTCGATTCGTATTTAATTCATTATCTCATATAATGTTCAGTTACTACGCTGTAATTATTATCTTCAGTATTATCAATAATATGATCTTAAAAAGGTTACTGATATCCTTTAACTGGGGTCCTGATCTAGGAGATAAATACAAAGAGCACGGATGAGGCAGTCGGACCAGTAAATGGACGAGAAATTTTGTACTATTACAAAATAGATTTTCTCTTTAATAATATTATTGTTTAATGTTTTGTTGAACAACATATAACAGGAAAACATTGATTTATATCCATTCAATGACACGTGTTTAATGTCATTGTGGAAAAATTAAACTAAATATAACAAACAGTGTTTTCATAGCATTCGCCTTTGCTTGTGAAAGATTTATGTCTAGAGATGGATTACTTTGATTGGATTCTATTTAAAAATAATGTAGCGTGTAGTAACTTCAAGAATTAAACCTGTAATTAATTAGATTTAGTTCTTTATAAGATATGTTGAAATTAATTAACATTATTATGTGTTGCTAAATAAAGCGAGGCAGACCTAGAGCCACCTGGAGAAGAACCCTGCAGGACGAGGTTAAGGCAGCAGGTCTCACTTGGGACGATGTTAAGCATCAGGCATGCGATAGAGTCGGGTGGAGAAGATTACTTGAGGCCCTATGCACCACGGAGGTGAGACAGGACAAAAAGAAGAAGAAGAAGATTATGTGTTGCTATAAATAGGATAAATATGTTTTACCTTTTTAGGACACGTAAAACATACATTTTGTATTGTCAAATGTTTTTTAACAATTTATTTTTTTAAATTTTGGTGAATATTTAAATATTGCAAATAAAATTAATATGTAGTTCACAAATTTTAAAAACAGCTTGAAAAAATTACAACACGCAAAAATTACTGATAGATTTATAAATCATTATTATGTACACTGTTTTCATACCCCAATCGTAACCCGTTCTAGCATGGTATTATAGCACAAATGTTTAAAATGACAATTATTATATGAATTCATGAAAGACTTGATCTTTGTGAATATTGTATGCAAAAGTATACTTATAAAATCATAGAACTTTAAAGATAAATAATACGAATGGAAACGTCAGTTTTCTTATTTTAAAACCCTTGGTGGTTGGCTACATTTGCTGCTCAAACAGCTTCTTTTTGTTCCTTATGATATTAAATTTATTAAATAAATTCATACATGAGCTGCAAATATATAAATGAATTTAAAAAAGTCAACTCAAGGAACAGACTGGAAGCATTTGAAATGTTGCTCTATCACCGAATGCTCAGAATTTCCTGGACAGACATGGTTACCAACACGGCTGTACGGCATAATAGTTGAGGCGAGCTAGAGTTGACAGGGAGCTGTTGTCAACTATCAAGTTTCCGAAGATTTCATATCTTGGTCATGAACTGCGTGGGGAAAAGTACCCACCTTCTCCAACTGATATTGGAGAGGAAAATTGAGGGACGTCGAGGCACGGTAGGAGACAGATGTCCTGGCTGCAAAACGTGAAGGAGCGGACCGGCATCCGAAGTGTGGAGGTGCTGTTCCGAGCGGCGTAGGACAGGGACGGGTTCACCGAGGTGATCTCCAACGTTGGGAGGAGGGCACTTGAAGAAGAAGAATAAATATTACGAGGAAATGAATAGGTTTATTAAATAACTGATAAAGTTTATTAAATAAATTCACATAAGAGCTGCAAATATAGTCACCCCCAGTTTGAAACCAATTTTCCGACTGTAGGTACAGTCAGTCGCACAATTGCGGTTGATGTAACAAGCCATTCCCCAAAAAAAAAATATTTCTAGAAAACAGACTTGTTTTTGTTCATATTAATTGCTTATTATGGTGTTTTTCATTTAAAGATTCAATAAATATATATTATAATATCATAACAATTTCAAAATGTTTGATAAAAATTGAGATATCTATAATTGTCAGGACCCAAAATTTGAAAATATGTGAATATTTCTCTTATTCTTACGCGAATTCAAAGTTCAAAAAGATTAAAAGCGGTTGTTGAAATTCATCATATTATTTCCATAAAAGAAAATTGTATTTGACGTTTAATCGTTAAGGTTGTAAGTACTGTTCTACGCTGGACTTTACAGATTGACTGACATTTCTGAGTGTGAAAGTCTGTCAATTATATTTCGCGCCTGAGTGTGACACTCGAGTCGAGTGGAATCTTGCGAAATTATCGCAATTAGGCTTCCGAAGAGCTCTTAAATCCGATACAAAATGAAATTTTATTGTGCCAACCTTTTCGGAAACCTGACCCACCAAAAATTGACGTAGCCATTCGTGTGTAGTCATATTTTATTGCTTAATTTTTATCGAGATTTTTAACGAGTCCGTTTGGTATTCCGGCGTTGATGTTATTTATCGCACGGGCTTCGAATATAAATGATGTGAAAATATTGTATGATGAAAAACACTATTTACTTTCTTTGTTCTGCTTTAATGAAATTCTCAGATTTTTTTGGGATGTTTTCGGCACAGTTTTTCACATCTATAAGATTATTGATGAAAGATTTTTGGAATATTTTCGACACGGTTTTTCACATCTATAAATTTAATATTTGTACGTCCTAAAAAGAGTAATTTTTGCTCAATTATTTTTTATTATGTCGTTAAACCGCCTTATTTTAATAACGATTTTTGTATTGTTTTGATTGACTAACTAACCAACCATCACAGTGTTTCCCCGAAGAGGTAGGTAGAAATAATGGACTGTCACAATGTTTTATCCTGACACACTTCTATTACTTCCCCTACATTCATACATTGTTTTGAATGATAGTATTTCCATATATTTTTATCTTCATAAATTGGTGACATATGTAAGCCTGTGAAAAGTTGTCTGATTATGTTGTTTTTTAAACATTGTATTCATTTAGTGAATATCTTCATTTTCTTCTTCTTTTAAGAGGCTGTAAATCTCTACTTCCAAATATCTGAAGCTCATTATTTGCTCCACAGGTATATCGTCAACAGTCAGATTACACCTCGTAGTATGTCTGGATATTGTGAGAATTTTTGTTTTGCTGAGTGAAATAGTATTATGTATATCAACTTATTGAACGTTAAGGCATTAACACTGTGGAATTTCATAGTATTATACTTAGGAAATTGAAAATAACTTTGTAGAATCCACTGATTATTAAACAAATATTATAAACCTATTATGTATATTTTATATAATCTATTATATTTTTACATATGAAGATAGAAGTATCCTCCGAAACATGTCGTGTTTTTTAATTTTTTTTTTAATAGTTAGTGGATTAAACAAAGTTATTTTCAATTTCCTAAGTATTTATATGTATATGCTTACTAAATTAAAATTAATCTGTTTATTTTGTCAAAAGATATTACTTACAAAATATTGGCATTTATTGAGAACAGGTACAAATGTAATATATAATACCAGGAATGCATGACAGATGGTTCGACTTTAGGAAGACCCGAGTGTTTGACTTCTGAATGTACTTTCACGTTCCCGAGGTTGGTCATTACGTCTGCAATGGCTTTTGTCTTGCGCATTTCGGAATAACTCCCCTACGCTCCTAATTCTAGTCCAGTCTCTAAAGTTAAGCATTTCCTTTTTTAAGGGATCACGTCTTCCTTATCTTATCGTAAGAATTGGCTTGCGAAATACCTTTATGAAATATATTTTTTTAAACTAAAATATAGTGGTACAGAAATAGCATATCACGAATTGAACTCAGTTTGCCTTGCATATTTACCAGAGAGGGAGTAATTCAGCGTTCCTTAGTTAAGTGAATATTATGACGAGGGATGGTTTGATGTTTCGGCGTAGGCACGATTGCAGCGTATCATTTGTAAGGCGCCACCTGTTAATATGCGCGAAACCGCGACACATTTCATTCTGGCTCGAATCACGTCATAGGAAGGGGGCTGACTGAAAGCTATCGAGAAATCGAGAATGCTTACGTTTTCACAATTATGTTAAACTGTACGATATTACTATTATTTCTAAGGATGAAATGTCAATATACACAGTTCATTGATAAGGCATTCACTTTGCAACTAACTTCTTCGTAATATTATTATTATTGGTATAGGCCTTTTAGCCCGTTACTCTCTGCACTAAATTCCTTTTTAAGAATCCGGCTATCAGATTTTTGGAGGTTGTCCTGGAGGTTAACCGTTTCTTACTGGATTTTCCTTCAGAGGAGGTCTCCCACGAGGACAAGTTTCGTGAAGTTGATTATGGAGTGAAATATAGGGAAGTCTGTGGTATCCATTCTTTGGATATGACTATATATTATGTACTCAGCCTCGTGTATCTCTCTTATTCTGGTATTCCTCACGCGTGTCTTGACGGCTATCATCTTCTCTGTCTCAATTTCGGGAGTCTTCAAAACATGTTTGATTTTGACTGTGTCTGTCCTTGCTTCGACGTCATGGGTTATTTTTGGTCTTGCGCATGCATCATATAGTCTTATCTTAATCTTATAGATCATTATTATTTTATTTGTGGATTTTAGAGCATCAGAGATTGTAGCTGCTTTGATAACTTTCATTTTATTATTATTTTGTTGAATGGCTTTTTACATCGTTACAGCGCGAGCCAAATTAATGTGAAGGGTATAGCTATTATATTGATTCTAATGACGTAGCTAATCTCTCGCCATTTTGTTGTCATGTGAATTCTTAACCAGGTTTAAAACAATGTGAGAATCACACTGTTGTTTTCCCGGAGGAGCGGCAGAGAGGATGGATCGCCACATTGTTCTATCCTGACATAACTCTCGCGCATCTTCTACATTCACACATCGTGACATGCATGCTCGTCGATTTTTCCTACTTTGAACATGGCCGCCTTTCAGTAATTGATTAATTTGGTCATGCCATGTCTTCATTGGCCTTCCTCGACTTCTTTTTCCATTCACACTACTTGTATATATCTTTTTACCCATTCTTCCCTCATTCATTCGTTCCATATGTCCAAACCATCTAAGTGAACCTTTCTTGATTTTAGTTATCACGCATTCATCCGCTTTACATTCCTTTCTTACTTCATCATTAGATATTCTGTCATACAATTTTTTTCCCGCACATCCTTCTTAGTGACCTCATTTCTACGGCATTTATCCTACTTTTATCCTTCTTCTGCTAACTCCAAGCTTCACTTCCATACATAAAAAAATATCGAATGGTGAATGTGTGTTTTCTTATATTTCGAGTATAAAATAATCGACAAGTCTGAGATGAAAGATGTACCCATCTCATGTGGCTGGTAATTTAGCATTATACACATTTTCCCAAGTCATGGAATGGAGCGAGGGAGGTAACTCGTGTGCCACAAACGAAATACAAGAATTATTTATTTAAGTGAAAATTATGCGCGAATACATAATTTTGTATAATTAACGTAGACAGGTATACCCATGAATAGAATTTTAATGTTATGTAAACGAAAATTATTCATATGTTATGCATAAAAATGTTTTCTTGCCAGAAAAATTAGGTAGTCGAAATTTCTTGTTTACCTTTTTGCGTCGTTTTTATTCCGATTTTTCAACGTTAAAAAAGGATGTATCCTGTTAATGTAAACTTGCTTTATTTAAAATTCTCTATGGAAACGCGATCTAGAGCTTAAAACTCACTTAACGAATCCATATATAATACTATAATACAAATAATCCCAGTGAAACCGTTTAACGGGAAATATATCTGTGTGTATTAGATATTAAATTTAGAAGATTAAATTATCTTTGGTTAAGATAATATATTGTCTATTGTGTAATACTTAGATTCGAATCACTAACTAAATAGTACAATAGAAGAACAAGAAAATATATTACCAAAGAGAGACAATGGAAGCTGTATAGTATGTATGTATGTGAATTGGAAGGAATATGAGAGGTTGTGAAATTATTGTTTTGTAAAATATTGAAGAATACAAAGGTTATTTATATTTTTATAATGTATACTTTAAAACAGTGGTTCCCAAACATTTCCCCCCCTTGCACCGCCTGCTGATTTATTTTATTTTGTGCATCCGCCTACTTTCGTAATATTATTTTTGGTTTACAAATTAACGAAAAGCAAGAATGGTAGTACACAATGGTGTTCTTCTACCGACCCTTATGTATGGAAGCAAAGCATGGAACTGGCAAAAGAAGGATGAAAGTAGAATAAATGCAGTAGAAATGAGATCTCTTAGACGAATGGGTAGGTTCTCTGTGTATGATAATGTCGAATGAAAATATAAGAATTGAATGTGGTGCGAATGATGGTGTTATGAACAAAATAATGAAAGTGATCTGATTTTCACAAATGAGCAAAAAAAAAAGCGATCGCCGATTTCGACCGGCCGATTTCGGACCCCCGGAGTGATCCCGGGAACCGATGGGGGTACATACGGATCAGTTTGGGAACCACTGGTTTAAAAGGACTAGAAGGCAGTTGGATTGGAGAGTTAGATATAGAGATGATTTTTGCAGGCAACTATTAACCAGATTGATTTTTTCATGACAATTTTTAAAGTATATCTTTGAATTATCTGTTAAAATTTGGTTGTGGATTCTAGATAATTTTTCAGAAATATGAGATTTTTAATCTAAAAATCTGGTGTCATTATCAGATAAAAATTGAGTGATACAAGTAAATAAGTGCGTATATCTACTTATGTTGACGCTTTTTTGAGGAATAAGATTTAATAACTAGCTAATTAACCATCACGCCGTCTCTCCGAAGAGGTACGCATAGAATAAGGGACCATCACACTGTTTTTTGTGACATACTTCTTTCGCTTCCTCAACAATTATACTTTGTGTTATGCACGCACGTCGATTTCTTCGACTCCTCACGTGGTAGATATATAAAATTGAAATTGATCAGATTTAATATTTTGGATGGCATTATCTAATATTTCATGATACATCACTGAAATTAAGTCAAACGTAGGCACTACATTTTATTTATGGGTATGCATGTTTTATATAACTCTCTAAAACATTACTTTACTTTTGCTTCAATCTAGTATCATTTGTTCAATTATTGTAATTAACTTGTTTGAATCTAATTTAACTTTAATTTCGATTCACTAGTATAGGGTGTTTTTAGTACAATACATATTATATATTGAAAATGAAAAAAAAAAAACACATTAAACTAATGTTTATGTCTATGATATTGGCTTCATTTATTAGATTTTTTATGCCATTCTTGTTTAAATATGATTTCGGGCATATGAGCGCCACGGCTAGCTCGAATGAAGCGCAATCGTGAAATCCAATTTTCGACAATTGTCGTCTTTGTGGATGCGTATAATCCACTAGAGTGCACGTGGTGCGAAAACGATCTATAGTCTTTCGAATAACTTGCTCGGATGGACGATTATATCGACCGTAAAATGGACGTTGTGTACGATAAATTTGGCGAACCGAACCATGATTTTCAAAATGAATTTGCACAGTTTGCAAGCGTTGTTCTGACGTCAGTCTATTAATGGTAAAATGGCAAAAAGTATTGACTACAAATCAACTGTCAACTGTCAAATTGACAGTCTGTAGAAACAATGTTGCCAGTTTAAAAACTAAACTTCTAAAAAAACACCCTATATGATCTGTTAACTCTTTTTATCATTTATATGTACTTATGGTTGTATGTAATTGGCCTTATTTCATTGTTTATGTAACAAACTGTAATCGTTGTTTGTTACCCCAAATAAAAAAATAAATAAACAGACCCAAAAATTCACTGATTATTAGAAAAATCCACTGTAAGCTTACAAAAATTTCTTTCAATGATAATTACGTGTTATAATAACTCTTCTTTTTCTTTTAATAGACCTATCGATCTACCACAGACATAATGTCTCCAGAGGTGATGAAGTAAAACTATTCCTCTACATCTTAGGTGGTCTACCAGGTATACGGTGTCGGTTAGACGTTTTCGATAGCGGCTGTATACGAGTATGCGAGTCTGTCACTATCCATTATGGCTACATGCTCTCTCCAGCGAATTCTTCTGGATCTACTCCATCGAACGATGTCTTCTATTTCGCAAGTGCATCTTATATTCTACATTATGTAAACCATCTTGGAGAGTTTTCCAGCAATGTATCTCAGGACTTTCATCTCAGATGTTCTTATTGTTTCTGACATTACCAACCCGTATCAGTAATGTTAAATTATTTTAACAGCTATTGAATTTACAAATAAATATAACGATATTATGTATATAATATCATAGAACCATTTTATTTGTGGCTTGGCATAATGAAAATAATTGTGTACTTTTGTTATTTTTTTTTTAACCAACAGGTTTTTTTGCTCTCATTGGAGCTTCGTTGCGGTTACAATAACAAATATTTTTTTAAAGATAATCGAATGATTTTACAGAAATCTCTTGATGAAAGTTCATTTTAAATAATAATTAAAACAAGCGATTTTTTAAACTACTTCTACTTTAGTTTTGGTTTCACCAGACTCGCTGGCATCTACAGACTAGTGACACTGTTACAAACTGACTCCTTTATATACATACAGATCAAAGGTGGTAAACGTGATTCTATATATAATTATTTTAAGATTATTTTTATATAAAATCTTGTTTTCCACCCCTGATCTGTATGTTTATATAAAGGAGTTCGTTTATAACAGTGTCATCAGTCTGTGGATGCCAGCGAACCTGGCGAAACCGGTCGCTGTTGATATAAAAAAACTTCGTTTTGTTTCATTTTTAACAAATGTTTTAAACAATAACTTTAAAAGTGGAAGTTGTTAAAAAAACATCGTTTTATTTAAATATTATTAAATGAACTTCCATCAAGAGATTTCACTAAAATCATTTGATTATCTTAAAAACCAATATTTTGTTTTAAAAACCGATTGGTTTGAAAAAAAATGAAGTGTAAAAGTATTTTAAAATTATTTAATATTTAACTTAGCTAAATGAAGTTGTTTCGATCAATGTTCGTGGATTTCCATAAATTCACGAGCTTTAAAATAATCCTCATTTGCAAATAACAACTTTCGCAGGGTTCATGGAAGATAAAAAGGCATTCAAAAGTTTTGGAGTTAAATTAAAAAAGGAGAAAGATACCGACATAAGGTGGGTGCTTGAAATAAGCTCAACTCCGGCAAAAACAGAGGTCACACAAATGCGCAGGAATCTGTGGGAAATGGACAAACTTGGGGGATATCAGCCCTCAAGTGGGGGATCAGGGCCCCGACCAACTAAATAATGTTTTATTGCGCTAAATTCCAACTTTTTGGCCCTGATCGAGGGTTGCGGGGGTCTAAAAGAAAAATCAACATTTTTTTCTAAATCAAATCTTTAAAAAATATATATTTTGCTTTTCCAGATAATATGCAGTTGGTTTCAAATTGATCGTATTACTCATAGATTCCCAACTGGGGCAATATCGCCCCCCAGTGGTCGTAGAGTTTTCCATGGGGTCGGTAGTGGGTCAAGAGGCAAATGAGACAGCGGAGAGGGGGTAAGGGTAGTCTAAAGGGCAGCCCAACAACAATGTTTTCCACGTCCAAAAGCCGAGGAACAATAAGAAGATTAATTAGTAGATTTTATTAAAAAATAATTGAATGTGAAATTAGTATTAAAATAACTGCACTAAGTATTTGTTTATTATGAAGTAATAAATATTATACATATTCGCTTTAATAGGAAGCCATTACTTGGTGGTTTGACATATTTAACAAAAAAATTAAACACTTTTAACAAATTAATACGAATTCAGTTTTCTAGAAGACTGATTTTCTTTTATGAGAATGACATGTGAAATCATTTGATAATGCCTTGGAAGGGTGAAACGGGTCATTCCCATAAAATATAATAAAACTTCTAAAAAACTGACGTTTTCATTCGTATTAATTATTTAATATGGAGTTTAACATCATAATTGACTAACTAACTAACTAACTAACCATCACGCCGTCTCCCCGAAAGGGTAGGCAGAAAGAATGGACTGTCACACTTTAACCGATGCGGCACTCCATCCTTCTTTTTTCGCCCCGCGGGAGACGCGGTGTGATGGGTTGCGAACCTCATTGCCACCAATAGGCATCTCCCGCGCACACTTTGATCTTCCAACATCCACAAAATAAATCTAAAACAAATAATATAAAATACAATGATATAAAATAAAATAACAAAATAAAAATAATTTAATACAAAATGTTATTTTTAGATGGTGCACATTTGTCTATTTTATTTATGTTCCAGGAATCCCCCGTTTTTTAAATTTAGCACATAATGTAATAACACATAATGTTTTTCCGATGTTGCACATGTTGACATTGACGATCCGGACTTTTGTGTTTATTTAATTTATGTTACACGTATCCACCGTTTTTAAATTAGCTGTTATATGATTTAATTAATGTTCCACGTATCCACTTTTTTTATTTGGCAGTAATTAGGCACTTAAAACCAACCAACACCAGCAAGAACTTTAAAAGAATATTAAAGAAATTATTCAAATTGTCATTGGAACAAATGAAAAATTTATTTTTACAACTGTCAAAATTCTTTATATAAACGAAAAAACTTGTATAATTTTGACATCAAAACAGTACAAACGTATTACGTCTCACAATTAACTATTATAAAGTGCGGCAACAATCAAATTGACCAAAACAATTCACTTATACACGTAATTTCTCCAAATTCACCGGAGCACCACATGAACCAAACCAAATTTTCAAAATCAGAATATAATTAAAGAAACAATAAATACTTTTAACTAATCATAAATCGCATTATTCCACTACAAAGTCGTTTATACTAAGCTAATTTATGTGTTGAAACATTTTTTAAAGTGTTATATTCTATATCTTATCAAGTAAACTTATATGTATTTTTTGTTTATATATGGGAATGGAATATGCACATTGCAGGTTTGGTAAATAAAATAATTAAAACTTTTAATTAAATTAGTGGACCAACTTTAAATATTTTATGAATTCCCGTTTGCTCAGGTCCTTAATGAATCATTATCGTAAAAAGGTAACGCTGACACCAACTCGCATCTAGGTCGACTTGGAGAAAGCTTCCGCTTGTATTTTTCAAGATCACCAATCAAGATATGAACATTTCACTTAATTTATTTCCTCCGCGAGAGATTTTTTTCGACGATTATGTCCGGGGGGCGCCGCGAACAGGGAGGGGGCGGGGCGGGCGCAGATTTGAATGAATAAATGCGGGAATTTTGATGTTAATGCTTCATAGCACCCAGATTCGATTTTCCGGTAGATATGTCATCGGTTTATTCTGGTGTAAAATGTATTAGATATCTCTTGGTGCCTGAACAATCTGATTTCGCGGGAGACATTCGCCATAGCCTAAATATCGCGAATGAGGATGGAAAACATATGATGGCGGTATCATTTATCACAGACTTACTTGTACCACTCCAGTATTACGTAAGATTATCAGATATTGCTTCCTTGGTACTATTGTGATATAGAAAATGCGAACAGAGTTATTTCTGAAGGGATTTATATTTGTGTATCAGAAAGGTTGATTAATAAACTCAAGTGTTCAATTTTGACATGGGTCAAAATACGTTATATTCAAAGAAAATCCATAAAAATTACAATATGAAAATTTGTTTTTAAGATAATCAAATGATTTTACTGAAATCTCTTGATGGAAATTCATTTAAATAATAGTTAAATAAAACGATGTTTTTTAATTACTTCCACTTTCGTCTCTATTTCGACAGCGACCGGTTTCGCCAGGCTCGCTGGCATCGACCAGTCTGTGTTGATTTAATTATTATTGAAAATTTATTATTAATTAAATTATTATAAACTTGATCGATTTATATTACAAATAAATTTTTGGAAACCGTTTACTTTTATGAGAATTATTATGAGTTTATGTATTTGTAGTGTATATGTTAACGATGTAAATGGAATGGCAGTGCACAGTAGTGTTTTTGTACCGACCCTTATTTATGAAAGCAAAACATGGAACTGACAAAAATGGATGAAAGTAGAATAAATGCTGTAGAAATTAGATCTCTTAGACGAATGTGTGGATACAATGAGTATGATAGAGTGTCGAATGAAAATAAAAGAAGTAAACGCGGTGCGAACGATGGTGTTATGAACAAAAAAATGAAAGGATCATTAAGATGGTTTGGACACATAGAAATAACGAATGAAGAGAGAATGTTAAAAAAGTACATGTTAAAGATGTAAACGGAAAAAGAAAAAAAGGAAGACCGAGGAAAACGTGGCACGATCAAATAAATCAAATATTGAATGTCGGCCACGTGAGAAGTCAGAGAAACCGATGCGCGGACATGACACGATGAATGAATGTTAAGGAAGCGAGAGAAATATGACAGAAAAGAAAAGTGTGGCCGTCCATTCTTTCTGCCTACCCCTTCGGGGAGATGGCGTGATGGTAAGTTAGTTAGTTAGCTATGTAAATGGAACTAGAAATGGAGGAAGACGGAGGAAAATGTGGAACGAACAAATAAAACAAATATTGAATGTCGACCACGTGAGGAGTCGGATATCGACGTACGTAAATGACACGCTGTATGAATGTCGAGACAGTGAGAGAAGTCAGGAAAGAAAAGTGTGGTAATCTATTCTTTCCACCCACCCCATCGGGGAGACGGCGTGATGGTAAGGTAGTTATTTATTTGCATTTTTGTAATCTAAATGTGAAATAAATACGAGTAAGTTCTTAGGTGTACTTGTTTAAAACAGTGAAACAATTTGGTATTAAAATCATCTTACTACCCAAATTGCAAAGTATTTTTTTTTATGTTGTAAATTAAAATTATATTACTATTTTTATAAAAATCAACGCTAAACCTGCGAAATGTCAAGAAAAAGGTAGGCATTGTGGTAACAAGCATAATAAGTTGATTTTTTGCTGTTGGTCATTGTGACTTAAATCCAAGCACTAATTACATAGGAAGGCACATGTGACGTCACGTTTTACATTCCTCCCCCCTCTGCGTGCCTCCACCCACCCCCTAGACTGGTGAACCGTTTCTGTTGTGATAGAATTTTATCTACCAGCCCGTGTTTTTTGTGACACTACAGTTTGGAAATAAAAAAGCCCTAAAGCGAGTCACTCAAAATATAGCGTGAACGATATTTTGAAAGGAAAGCAATTTTTAGTTTTAACTCAGTTCATAGAGAGCGTTCTATAATAATAATATAATATTTATGGCGGCAGATAATCCAATTAGAAAAATCCTGTTAAAAATGCCCGATTATTTATTAAAAATTTAATACTTTATTAGACACCCCAGAAACGCATAATACAATTTTGACTACTTTGTTGTTTATTTATCTAGGAAGCATGTTTACAAGAGATGAAAAAGTGGAGAAAATCATCGAAAGAAGAGTTGGTGCTTGAAACAAAATAAATGCTGCACTCAAAACCATCACGTCAAAAAAAAAATATATCGCCTGAAGCAAATAAGGCAGTGCTCATTGAGGTTCTAGTGCCGACCCTTGTACATGAAAAGGAAGCTTGGATTTGGAATAAGAAGGATGAAAGAAGGATAAACGCAGTAGAAATGAGATCACTCGGAAGAATCTGCAGAAAACAATGTATGATAGAATACCGAAGGACGAAATAAAGAAGAAATGTAAGGCAGACGATAGCGTCATAAGTAAAATTAAGAAAGAGTCATCAAGATGGTTTGGACATATGGAACGAATGGATGAAAGAAGAACGTTCAAAAATATAATAATAATGATATATACAAATAGTGTGAATTGAAAAATAAACCGAAAAGGCCATGGAAGACATGGCATATCTAAATTATTCAATTACTAAAAGGCGGTCAAATTCGAAGCAGGAACAATTGACAAGCGTGCTTGTCACGGTATGTGAATGTAGAAGAAGGCGAAGTTATGTCAGGATAGAAAGGTTTGGCGGTCCATCCTCTCTGACTACCCCTCTGCAGAAACGGCGTGATGATTAGTTAGTTAATTTTGTTGATTAAAGTTGTTTCAATTGAAATTGTTGAAACATCAATCGACGCATCAATATTGTAGCTTCGGTTGTTTTGAGAACTTCGGCAGACATAGTTTATAGCGTGAAAAGATTTGCGAATAGAATGACCTAAAATATCTTTTGATTAAATAGTATTTTGATTCAGCTATAATGTATTTTTCAGAACTTATTTTATATGAAATAATTTATACTGACGCTTCATCAATAATTGTCTATAGATAGAATGGAAAAAAGGAATAAAAAATTTCGATATAACTGCAATTTTTTAATTCATTTAATGTGTTCGTATTTAGCCAAGCAAAACGAATTATCTCGAAATATAATTTGAATATGTTGAGCCATAAAATTATTATGAATGCTTTTAGCATATGCTGGTCAGCCGTTCCGTGCAGATAATTAAATTGGCTTATCACGATTAGGTTATATTTATCTGCACTATCCTGTATTAATAATCCTAAGTCTATTTTAACTAACTAACTAACTATCACGCCGTTTCTCCGGAGGGTAGGCAGTGAACATGGGCGGCCATACTGATATGTCCTGTATTATCTCTCTAGGTTCCTCTACACAAAAAATATTGCAAATTCTGGAAAGAGTGCTGCCTCACTGACGTCAACATATTTGGATTCCTTCTGATATGTATGATTTTTTTTGGTCTCATATTGTTTTGTTTTATTTTGTCTTTGTAATACCGTTTTGTGTCCAAATGAGTCGCCTAAATGTTTAATCGTTTGTAATGGCTCATTTGTGTATAATGTAAAAATAAATAAAATAAATAAATAAGTAAATACACACAAACATCGTAACATGCACGTTCGTCGATTTTTCCGACCTTGATGTGGCCTATTATACAATATTTGTATTTTTCATTAATCAAAAAATAAATTTAATTTTTTTTGGTTTTATGTGGGAAAACTATTATTTTGCAACATCATTAAGTACGATAATAATATATATTTTTTTGATTTTATAAGCATAAACTTATGAGCCTTTTTGGTAGAGTGGCAACATCTATGACTGTCACACCGGAGGTTCTGGCTTCGATTCCTGGCACACAGCACAGGGTAAAAAAAAAACCTAAATTCTCACGCAGTCTTTGGTCTGGTGCAATTCACGTGGCAATAAAAATGGCGATGGACAAGATACCTGTTACATGTCATGGGAATCAGTGACGATAAAAAATAGTGCAGTTATTGGCAGATTTGACAGAAAGGTGAAAGTAGGATCCGTGGCTTTATCCCACTGCATTCCTCTTGGGCGTGCTGGGGACCAATAGTTTGCACATAAGGAGGGATGGGTACACACTTACTCATTTTTTCAGACTTATCAGGGGATTCTTTAATAACTCCGTTATCTTGAAGGCTATTCATCTTTATGTTCAGCGTCAGCACAGACTATTATAACTACCAGCATGCAGAACCAACTTGCTTCTGGTGATCGACGTCTTTCATATTCGTGAAGGTACGTTCAGAAGATAAATACTCTTGACTTTGGAGACCCTTGTTTTCGTAATGTTGAACCAGCTCTCTGGTATGATATATTTATTATATTTTGCCTGTTCTCAAGAGATGCCTTTAACTTTTACTCTTGTTTGTAATATCTTTTGATAAAATAAACTGATTTGATTTGATTCGATAAATTCGGTATTAGTTTTAATTATTATTTGGATCGGAATCATCAAAATTTAAATTTCAGATATTCGATCTACTATGTATGTTAAAAAGATTTTCGTTTGTTTATTGCAACAAATTTAGATGAAATATAATAAGGCAACTAAAAACATTGGTTTTCGTCAGCAGAGCATAGCTTACATTAATACTAGTTTATATCTACCTCCGAATTGTTAATGTTGTGTTGGTTTTGTTATACCTTCAATTATAGAATTCCTATTCATATTGATATGGTACAGCGGGATATTAAATCAAATATTTGACTTTCTCATTAGAACCCTTCAGGCCGCGATATCTCCCCAAACATGACGTGTTATAGGGCCTTGGCGTTTGAGACAGCTAAATGTATGTGGCAACATTCCCACAAACACCACACCATCAAATGGTTCACGGGCGGACGTCAAATTCATGCATCAAATTCAAATTATTTATACTTTCGTACAACCACTTAATTTGTGGCATTGTATTATTAAAAACAATTACAAACATTTCTGTACTTTGTTTTTATACCAATTTATTTTGTTTGATTGAATCAACTGCATTCGCTACCGACGGAGATTCGCCAGGAATAAAAAAACCAACCTTTTTATGAGCAGTTTATTTCTGTGACACCGATAAACCAGTTGGTTCGTTAAAGCAAAATAAAGAGGTGTAAAAACAAAGTACGCAAGTATTAAAATTGCTGACTTTTGTGGCAGGGTGGCAAGAGCTCTTACTGGTAAACTAAAAGTCCCGGGTTCGATTCCCGGCGATGGCAGGGTGATCGTCACACTTTATTTGGTCTGGCATAGAATTCACGTGACAATAAAATGTCGATAGATAAATTACTAATCACATACCATGAGAAGTTCTTTCCTCTTGGATAAATTTTCTTTTTAAATTATATACATTAAAATGTTAGGTTCCCTGTGTTCCTGTCCCTAGTTTCCATGACTGTTTTCTCTATTTAATTAAGATTTTTTTATTTCTTTCATAATTCTAAATTTTCTCTCCCATCCCACACTCTGTAAAAATTTTATAATAGGCCATAAAATCATGTACCTTATCTTGGTAGGTTTTGTTTGATTGGAACATATGAGTGGATTGAAGTTAAACTGGATTAAATGTGGTCTAGATACCCTTTTAACTTTTGTTTTGTTTTCTTGAATGGTGCATTCTCCAGTTAATGCAAGTCCTGCGTGGATGGGGGGCGGGCCTAGGGATTGTTGAGCTGAAGCGAAGGGGCGCCGCTGCGTCTTATAACAGTTTCGGGTAAGCGGCGGGTAACCTTCTATGCCTTTATTTAACTATTAGTTTGTTCATTTGCATTTGTATTAACAATCACTGTATGTTACCCTACAATAAATAAAATGCCATGAGGAAGGCCAGTAAAAAGATGGAGGGATGGCTAAACAGGTACCATACAATAAACATATGACCTTAACTAAGAGGAAGAAGAAGAAGAAGAAAATGTCATGAGAATCAATATAATAAATAAAAACAAATTGCATACATGTTCAAACGACCTGTTGTAGAAAAAAAAATTTTTGAATAAGTTATTTACTTAGCAATTATAGATATCGGTAATACTGGTTTGACTTAATGTTTTCTGTTGTCAAAATCCCAATAAACTCAATGGAATAGTTTTTGTTGCTTGTGCGTCTTTAGCTTACAAGGTTAAGTTCACGTAAACCGTTAGGTTCCTTAGTGTCTGTGTTATGTTTAAACACCTACAATTGATAGTGTAATACTCTACTTGGGTATAAGCCCTCCCTCTTTTACCCTCCCTTCATGCCACTCCAACCCCCTGTCCATTATAAATTCCATCCCTAACCACTCAAGTTTCGAGGCAGTTTTTGAATACGTTATCTCTTTGTTTTATGCAGTGGGAGAAAGGCTGTTTTTGACTGTTTCGCGTATTTTTCCGGTGTTTTGGAAAATTTTCACCCCCAAAGTCTGGTAGTTGGACTCGGAATGTAGATAGTTGCCATGGAGATGGAGTCTGATAGCAGCGGAGAGTCTGCATTCCGCTGTATATATTTTTCGAGCATATTTTTGCTCGAAACTTATTCGTGTCTGTGATAGTAAAGGTAACCTGACCTACTTACTGAAAGATACGCTAACATTTTGAAACATGCTAGCCACGACGTTGATTAGTCATTTTTAAATTTTTTTTAATCCGTTTGAAAAATTTTAATGAATTACGCATTTTGAATTGTTAATATATTTGAGTGTTTCATAGAATGTGTGTCTTGGAAAATGATATATAATAAAACATTTAGATCAAACATTATTTTGGCCGAAAAAGTGTGATTCTTCAACATTATTAAATGATTTAATTTTGAAACTCTGTTTTTCACAAATAATTTTCATTAGTTGTTATCGACAGCTGGTTCTACAGTAAAATTAGTTAAGCATTTATTTATAATAAGTTCGACTTAGATACGTTCATTTTGAAATTTGGAATTTTTTTTAACTTAGTATAAAACATTTATTTTATTTTAATAAAAATAAATCATTACTTTATATTAAAGACACACACATCATCTTAACCTGCAACTAAGTTAATTTAAAATTAATCAAAAGTGACTTTATTTATAAAAAACGAAAGAATGGATTATTTTTAAATCATTCTTTTGTTTTAAATTAGAAAACAATCTTTGTTTATTTTAATTTTTATTATTATTTATATTTAAAATAAAATAAAAATAAAAACACTGCACTATATTTTTCACCACTATGCGGTTATTTTAATTGCCGACTAGTTTCGCTTGTAACCAAGTTTCCTCAGGACTTCGTAATAACCTTCGTAATTGTTTATTACGAAGCCTTGTAGAAGCTTGGGTACAAGCGAAACTAGTCGGCAATTAAAATAACCTCATAGTGGTGAAAAACAAAGTGCAGTGTTTTTATTTTTATTTTATTTTAAATATAAATAAGAAAATAAAGAATGTCTTACCACAAAGTGAATGCTTCATACGAAAATTTTATCTACTTTAATTTAGTTATTTAGGCCCTTGAAGATGGAGTGTGTTTGTAATACCTTTAGTGTTTATCAATTTTTATGACAATAAAATACGTAAAAAGTGGTATTACAAACAGCTATATTTTTTTCCAAATTAACCTATAGGGATACTCCCTAGTATTAAAGCTTAAAGCTTGAACAAAGTAAGTATTGTTATCTTTTCATGTAGTCACTTTTTTTATACCACCGAGGTCCTTTAAGTGAATTCGAAGGATCCATCTATGTATCCACGTATCAAAATTATTAACAGCTCTTGCAACTCGTAATTATCAGGATCAATTATCCATTCAGTCTTTTTCGTAGAAAAGATTTGATCACATGTATCATTTTATCATTTTCTGTGTAAGTTTCGAATTTACTATGCCTTTGTAGAAAATGTTTTTTGTTTTGTAAATTGATACTCTTCGTTGCGAGTTTTGTTTCAAAATGTGAATCGAGTTTCAAAGTTTTTTCGATGTTTTATGAGTTTCAATCATACACATGTTAAGATATTGTTTTTATTTACCATTATCTTGAATATCATGGAAGACGTAAAACATTGGATATCTTAAATAATATATAATACAAATGAGAACATTTATTTTTTCTTGAACAATGATGTATAAACTTCATATTCAATAATTTATACCAATGAAAACGTATTTTTTCTTTGTGTTTGTTCTTCTTCTTCTTCTTCTTCTTCTTCCCCAGTCACATGCGACTGATTATGCAATGCAATATAGGGGAGTCTGGTGGTGTCAATTCCTTGAATATGACCGTACCAGTCCCTTTTTCGCTGTCTGCTCCATCTTAAATCATAATATCCCTAACCTCACATATCTCTCTTATTCTGGTGTTCCTCACGCGATCTCTCAGTGTCTTGCCTGCTATCGTCCTCATTGTCTTCATCTCGGTAGTCTTGAAAACTTGTTTAGTAAGGACCAAGGACTGTGTCTGCCCTTGCTTCGATGGTATGTTTTATGTTAGTTATGGCGAATAAAATAAAATCTATTTGTTAGTTCATTTTAAATATTATGTAAATAGTCCATTGTTTTGGCCGAAAGACTATGATACTTCAACATTATTACTGTTAAAATTGAAAACGCTGATAATATCACAATTTCTTTTTATTTACTAAGAGTATCCAGTCTGTTTTTAATAAATGAATTAAAAAAAGACTGGATACAATAGTATAACGGTGCGTCGTTTCTATTATATTATGTTATATGATCACATAGTAGGTCCCTGATCAAGAGGGTGTTCGGTATGACACAAGCGATAGTGGAGTACAGTCTATAGAGTCCTTATTGATGTTGTAACGATCGACTGGTAATTAGCCAAGTATCGGCGTTAATCGATTATAATAAACCGAAATTGTGGTTTCCGATTACACAGTGAAGGGTGGAGACATTCATTCGCATTCCGATACAAGCGCCAACCGAATACGACCACGTGTAATATGTGTATCTATAATATTTTCTTTATAAGATTCTGAATATAAAGATAGAGTTAGTAGATTCTGAGATTCTGATTCTGGTTCTGGTTGTATATTGTACATAAATTAAGATATTATGTTTCCCTATCCTTTAAGATGTCTTGATGATGATTTGGGTGACTTAAATGTTTCTTCATCCACTTTGCAACTGAATGGTGCGAATATTGAAATGGTCGACCAATTTAAATACCTTGGCAGCATTATCACTAAAGTGCTTGACCCGGACATTTGAATAAAATGCAGAATTGAAGTTGCACGAGCAGCATTTTATAAAATGAGAATATTCTTTTGCAACGATAATCTTAACTTGAAATTCCGACGAAGAATGATTAAATGTTATAATATGGTCTGTTCTGCTATATAACTGCGAAACCTGAACTCTGAAAGTGAATGTAATGAACCGGTTGGAAGCGTTCGAGATGTGGATATACCGCAGAATGTTCCGTATACCGTGGACCGATAGTGTCAATAATGCAGACGTACTACAGAGAGCCAGAGCCAATAGAGAGCTGTTGTCGAGTGTGAAAATTAGAAAGGTCTCATATTTGGATCATGTGCTAAGGGGAGAAAAATACCACCTCCTTCGACTGATATTAATGGGTAAATTGAAGGGACGTCATATATGAATACTCATTTAATTTGTTTTTACACCAATTTATTTTGTAATCGGTTTCGCTCCTCCTGGAGCTTTGTCAGGGTTACAAAAGACTTTTAGTGTCTTTGGTAACCCTGAAGAAGCTACTGCAAAACCGGTTGGTTGTGACGAAATAAAGTGGCGTAAAAAAAAATGTGTATTAATATTATATGTAATAATGGCAAACCACAAATTAAGTGCTTCATATGAGAGCAAAAAAATATTATTACATTTTAATAACTTTTTGAAAACATCGTATTTTCACAACACTTTTTACACTTTTCACAAACATGATTAGGGACACATACTCGTACGTACTTTCTTAGTGTATAAATTAAAACTCACATTTTTTTAAATCTCTATACTGAGGGCGTCTATGTTCTGAAACATGTTTGTAAAAAATTCATACATTAAAGACGGGAAATTTGTGTCCTGAAACATGTTTATGAAAAGTGCAAAAATGTGAAAATACAATGTTTCCAAAAAGTTATTCAAATGTGAATCCACAACAGTGATGACATAGTGGTGGGGAATGTACTCGTTATAGAAAAACCTTTATTATTATACATTTCTGATTATCAAAATGTGCGAGTGCTTTGAGTGCATGGATTTATAAAATAATAATATAATGATTTTACTGAAATCTTTTGATGGAAGTTCATTACAAAAAAATAATTAAATAAAACGTTGTTTTTTTATTATCTATTTCCACTTATTGTCTTTATTTCGACAGTGACCGGTTTTGCCAGGCTAACTGGCATCGACAGACTGGACAGGCATCTATTGAGTATAGGTAAAATATTATATACATTCAACATAATACCAGGAACGCATTTGAGATGACTTGATATTAGAAAGACAAGATGCTTTCTAAAGTCGAGAGAATTTGTCACCTGAAAGTACTTTCACTAATATAAAAGACGTCGATTTTCGAGGAGCCAGCAGATTAATTGCTCTTCCCACCGGTGTCACCAGAAGTAGATTGGTTCTGGCGGCCGGTAGGTAAAACAAACTGTGCTGTCGCTGTCGAAGATATCTATCGAGGACAAAACCACCATCATCCTCCAGCATGGCCGAGTTCTTGAAATATCCCCTGATTGATCTAAAGATATTGATTATTAGATGCCCATATCTTTTGAAGGGCTCTAGATCTCCCATACGGTGCAAGTGCCCTAGCCAGCACAGTCTATTAATCTTTATAAAATTGATCACGCTGACGTCCTGGTATAGATCGTAGAGCTCTGTGTTATATCTCTTTCTACACGTCTGACCATTCCTAATATGTCAGAGGATTCAGTGGAGGATCTTTTCTTTAAACTCAAACATGAGAATGTCCTCGCAAGGCGAAACAAATTTGTAACTAACGGACAGGTATACTCGCGCTAGAAGACACGATTTACTAGAGCATTGAGAACTGTATATCATAGATACACAATGAACAACCAGCAACTGGCACATGTATCTACGATGAAGGATCTCGAAATCATCTATGAGAGTAGGCTGACTTTTCGTGCACATATCGAGAGGATTTGTGGCACTGAGGATGTTGGCGTTCATCGTCCGGACCGGAAGAGTTTTCGGGGATCCCAATGTGCTCAGAGTCCTTTACAACGCATTGGTTCGGAGCAGGCTCGAAAGTGGTTCTGTGATATGGAGTCCTCACGAGGCGAGATATTCCGCCATGCTGGAGAGGGTTCAGAAAAAAATTTCTGAGGTATCTCTACATGAGGGAGTATGGTAGTTATCCGTGGCTCTATCCCACGGCATTTCTTCTGGGAATGCTCGGAACCAATTCTTTACAGCTTCGAAGAGATGGACATCTAATAACCCATGTCTTCAGATTAATTAGGGGATACTTTGAGAACTCGGCCGTACTGGAGGATGTTGGTCTTTTTGTCCCCGATAGATATCTCCGACAGCGACAGCACAGCTTGTTTTACCTACCGGCCGCCAGAACCAATCTGCCTCTGGTGACACCGGTGGGAAGAGCGATTAGTCTGCTGAACGCGGTCTCCTCGGAGATCGACGTCTTTCATGTTAGTGAAAGTACGTTCAGGGGGCAAATACTATTGACTTTGGAAAGTATCTGGTCTTCCTAATGTCGAACCATTTCTAATGCGTTCCTGGTACTTTGTTGTATTTTTATAATAGTTTACCTGTACTTAATAGATGCCTTAAACATTTTCCTGTTTGTAATGTCTATTGAGTTAATAAACTGATTAAATTTGATTTGATTTGATCTTTTGTGACCGTATAGCAGAACAAATGTTATGGCGCAGCATACAATGACCCGGGGTATGGTGCTCTTGAATGAGGTGTCAGTCGATTTGGACATTCTCCAAATGACCTATGCGCCCTTTAAGGATCATATAGTACATATCACAATTGCTGATATATGTGTTTTATTTTAATATGAATGTCTGTGTTATTTTGTAAAATGTATGTATTATGTAAAATGTGTACAGTAACTGGGTTCTAAAGACCTGTTGTATACAATAAAAAAAACGCGTTTACATAATTTTATACATAAATAAAAAATCTATGCAAAAACGAAAAAGTTTTCCGGTTTTCATTAAATTATTTATAATGGAGTTTTACAGAATTGAAACTACAACCATAAATCGAGTAGTTATTTTGAATTTATGGTTATTCAATATTATTTTCTATAATAATGTTATCAATGTATACAATTAATTAGTATTAATTGAAATACTCTACGTAAAAGATAGACATACTCAGTAGTGCGTGAACGCTTCAATGGTATTCCGAATTGAAAAGCTTTTATCTAAATTTATTTCTCTGGAAAATTTGAAACCAAATATAATCCATTGTTCTGCTTTCCAATTTATGCTCCATGCGTTGGTCTCTACTACTGAGCGGACAAACAATGCACAGTGAATATTGTTCACGTTTGGTAACTATAGGTTAGGTGATGCCAGTACTGGTGCTATGTAGATCGGGTTATTATACACCGCCAGCATGTCGTACGCACAAAACTAACCTAACACTATCCTAGTTGCTGCTTTGACCTAACCTAACCGGACCATACAATATCGTTCCGGTCGCTATTATGACTAACCTAACCAAATAATGGCGTTTGACCGCTTTATTATCCACTTGCAGCGTTATTAGAATCCTGCTAAAATAATCGCTGCCAGCAAAGCAACAAATACCTATCCTAAAAAGCTAAGATGACGGTGCACAATGGTGTTCTTGTACCGACCCTAATATATGGAAGTAAAGCATGGAACCGAAGGATAAAAGTGGAATAAATGCAGTAGAATTGAGATCTTTTAGACACATGTGTGTTATTTAATAAGTTGATAAGCTATGAAAAAAATAATGAAAAGGTCATTATAATGGTTTGGACACATCGAAAGAATGAATGCATACAGAATGATGAAGAAAAAATTTGTAAACGTCTAGAACGGAACTAGGTATGAAAAATGGTATAGAAAAACATGATATGATCCAATCAATCCAATATTAAATGTTTGTCACTTAAGGAGTCGGAGAAATCTATGTGCGTGGATGACACGAATAATGAATGTAGAGAAAGCGAGAGAAGTTAATCAGGACAGAACAATGTGGCGGTCCATCCATTCTGCCTATCAGTCCAGAAAGACGGCGTGATGGTTAGTTAGTTAGCTATAATAATCAATATTTTATTAGAATCCGTTAAGTGGCTAATTCGTGTAATGAAAGCTGAAAGATTTTTTATCAAAGGACATTAAAAAAAAGCTTATCAAATGGATCATTATTCCACGCAAAAGCATTTACGTCTTGTATTATAAGTAATAATATTAACTCTTGATAGTGTCATTTAATATCGTGAAAAGTTAAAAACTTCTTTGAAAGCAAAAAATATAGTAATGATAAAAATTTAAATCAAAACAATAGACATTACAAAGCTGTTATGAATTAAAACACAACTTTTTACACCTTTGAGTTAATTTATCTCGCCATGTTTCGAAGGTTTTATACCTTCATAATCAGGAACTGAACTACGAGTTTATATCATTCTTCCAATGATGATGGAGTAAAATCTTTGGAACTGATGTAGAAAAATTATTATTAATATTATTATTATTTTTTTGAATCGCTCTTTACATCATGACAGCATGAGCCATATTGATGTAAAGGGTATTAGAGCTATCATAGTGATTCTAATGACATGTGATAGGTAACTAATCTATCGCCATTTTATTGTCACGTGAATTCTACACCAGACCAAAGACAGTGTGACAATCACATTGCCCTTGCCGGGAATCGAACCCGGAACCTTCGGGGTGGCAGTCAATGCACTTAACACTCGGCCACGAAGGTCGTGAAAATGTAATTGAACTCAAAAGTGAAAAAAATTATTAAATTTAAAAGAAAAACACCGTCATTATGGAATTGCACAGCTTTAAGATTATCAAAATAAAAAGCTTTTATTTACTGAACGTTTTCTAATAGATAGTTATTAGATTTATGGTTTAATGCAATGTTAGAAATTACATATATTTATATTTTTTTATAATTTACTGCACTAGTGCTCTCAAAGCGAAAATTAGAAAGTTGTAAAATCACCAAGCTCACATTGGCTCCCGTAGCCGTGTTCTCGGCACCAAATTAAACCTGTGTCAACTTTTGATCACGCCGCGTTTTGATGTTGCAATTTTCATTGTCCCGGGAAATTCTTTGGTCTGGGAAATGGGATACGGGAAAACGGGACTGAAGGTATTCGTTAAATTCCTAATACGGGAGGCACAATGGGTAGCCGGAGCGCGGTGACGTCATTCCCGTTGCATGTTTACTGCCAGTTCTAATTCCGATGCGCCAGAATGACTTTGTTTTTAATAATTTTCTCCAGTGCCCCTCGGTAAGAAGTTATATTAAAAATTCAGCCCGAATCTAAATACACGTTTTTATTTTCATATACGGTATTTTATCTTCACAATGAAAAGCTGCTAAGTTTATACATTATAAATATATATAATATATTTTTCATGTTAATTTATTATTCGTTTATTTATGTAGGGTAAGAAACAGCGATTGTAATACATGTATAAAAAAACAAAAGTACAATAGTATTATATTATATAATAATTTATTGTTTTTTGAACAATGATGTAAAACTCTTTTTGCTGGTGTGCGTTTTTTTAAGTGCCTAATTACTGCTAATTTAAAAAATAGCTATGGATACGTGGATCATAAATTAAATTGACAATATGTGCACCATCTAAAAAGAACAATTTGTGTTAAATTATTTTTATTTTGTTATTTTATTTTATATCATTGTATTTTAAATTATTTTTTAAAGATTTTTTGTGGATGTTGGACGATCGAAATGTGTGCGGAATATGCGTATTGGTGGCGATGAGGTTCGCAACCCATCACACCGCGTCTCCCGCGGGGCTAAAAGAGAAGGATGGAGTGCCGCATCGGTTAAAGTGTGATAGTCCATTCTTTCTGCCTACCCTTTCGGGGAGACGGCGTGATGGTTAGTTAGTTAGTAAGTTTTATAAATGGAAACGTTTTCTGTAAGTTTTATTATTTTTTATGGGAATGCCATCTTTGGCTTCTCTTAAGTATTATCAAATGTATAAAATGTACATTTAATAATGCCTCAGAAAGGCTATGTATATATGTTATAGATTAATTAAGGCTTTGCATTATCGTTTTGCATAAATGTTATGCATTCAAAAAGTGAAACATGTTATTCTCAAAATCTAAAATTAAACTTCTAGAAAACAGACATTTTCATTTGTAGCAATTAAATAAGGTCAGTTACATGCTACCACAAATACATTATAAATGATACTGAAGAATTATTAGTACCTACAGACTAATAATTCAAAATCGAAGTTAATCTAAATTCAAACAAAAGTGATATTGTAAAGAGTTGAAAAATAATCGAATAGAAAAGTAAAGTAACACTGAATTTACGCTGAATGGTTGCTTATATGATTTTTTGAACTACGCTTGTTATTAGGCTTATATATTAATAATCTGTTTTAAGGCGAGTTAATGATTAGGATAAATAAATAAAATTAAAGACTTAGCTCGAAATAAAACTTGCTAATTTTTATTTATTGAATAGTTCCAGCTGAAACTCTCATATTTTCATGTCATCAATTGTTTATTATTTATTTACAAATTACATATAATAAAAGGGTCAAAATATTTTTATGTTAGTAAAAAGTAACTTATAATTAGCATGATTAATAAATTAAAAATAAACATTTCGAAACCTAAAACATTGAATAGAGCTTAACACGAGTACTCTTCATTATACTTCACATTAAGCAGTGAAATGTACCGAGTTCATTTGATATTACGATTATTTCTTACACCTCCCCTCGCCAGGGGGCTAAGCCCGACAGGGGCGTGTTCATTTACTTAATTCGAATGATTCTGCAAATATCCAATATCCTTTGGAGGCGTTATTTCCAAAGAACGGATCTATTCCTCTCTTTCACGGCTAGGATTCTGCTAGGAGTGTGGTTAGAACAGAAGCCCGTGTCCAGTTTGTGGCTAGATTCACACCTGACTCATGCTTAGCCGAGTGCATACTCCGATCGAACTAAGGGGGAAGATTGGGAAGATGGCCACGCGGCACCTAATCGTTTCATGTCACTTACTCAAGCCGCTTAACATGACAACATGTTGATAATATAACCAAGCATACTCAAGATTAAAATATATGACTCTGTTTAGCTACAAGTAGAATTAATAATGCTTGTGTGCGACCGATCGGGATATATAGGGATCGAATGCAGGGGGGATACTACAATTACGAAAAAAACACTCAGAGTGTCAGAAATGAAGATACTCAGTAGCGAATTAGGAACACAAGGATAAGGGAAATATGCGAGATCAAGGATGTCGTTAGGTGGGGGAGGTAAAGGAGAAAAGATACTGGTACGCACACGTGAGAAGAATGCATACATCCCTCTCATTGTGTTGCACGGCTTACTCCAAGATAGATGACTCCCGGATAGACCACCAAATAGATGGATCAACAGCTGGAAATCGATCTCGTAGAAGGTCGATTCCTAAAAAAACAGTCCACAAGGCCTACATTAAGGAAAATAAGAAGTTTAGTTACAATTATGGTGTTCACGTGTAGTAATACATTTGGATCAAGATTTTAAAGAGCGATCATTAGAAGGTAAAAATTTGAAATAAATATTAGTTTGGATCAATGATTTCCAAAGTGGTCTATATAGATCCCCAGGAGTCCACGACAACTTGCAAGGGGTCTACGACAGTTGCAAAAAAAAGTAGGGGTCCATGAGATGTAAATGAGAGTCCACGAGATGGTACAACTATATTGAAGCCGAATATTGAAACGCAACAAGAATATCAAAATCGTTGGCAACCTTTTTTTTAGCTCGACAGCGACTTCCGGCCAGCAGAATTCGGCAGCGACCAATTTTTTTTAGCAATCGATTCGAAAAATCAATTAGGAAAGCAGAGGGTCTACACCAATTGGAAAAAATCGGCAAGGGGTCTACGGGACAAACATGTTTGGGAACCTCTGGTTTAGATAGTCGAATGACTTGACTGGAATGAAAGTTTATTTTAAATAATTAAATAAAATACAGGGGTTATATAAAAAGCTTAAAAAATATTATATTTTAATTCAGTACCTAGTGTAAAAAATAAAATACATATTTATTTTGTATAATATTGGATGTAAATGTCAGCTGGAATCAGTTTAAATTCCATTGTACTTAAAAACAAAAATTAAATGATATTAAAATCTATATGTAAATTTAGTAAATTTTACGTAATTATTTTAATACACATTTTTTTAGAATCTTGTTTACCACTCTCGTTCGGTGTATATATATAGTGTATATGGTAAGGGATTAAGTTTATAATAATGTCACCAATCTGCCAATACCAGCTAGCCTGGCAAAAGCGGTCGCTGTCGAAATAAAGACAAAAAGTGGAAATAGTTATAAAAAAAAATCGTTTTACAAAATTAATATTCAGTAATAATCCATTTGAATGATAATGAAATAGATCATACATTTCTATAAATATCGAGTAAGAAAATATTCCAGAACCGATTAAGTTTCACGGTCGAGTCACTTCCTCCACGTTAACAACTTCAGCGGAGCGAAGTACAATAAAATATCAGAAATCCATAGCTTATTACAATATTACCCCGTGAATAGTAAGTGGAATTTTGTGCAGAGGTATTAACTCGTATCTTTTATAAGGTCTAAGCAATCTGAATGTTAAGCGAGAGTGTCGGGTTAGTTGGAGCAATAAATTGGGAGTTCCGAAACGGGTTACGACCCACCTGTATGGGTGGAGAAAACCCGGTTTCCGGTACCCCACCATTCCCTCTCTCTATCACGTAATGAAAACATTCATATTATCTTGTAAGTTGTAAAATGTACGTAAGAATAAGAACAATCGAATAATTATACTAACTGTTTTATTTCTAAGCATGAAAGTAAAATAAATGCAGTAGAAATGAGATCTGAGCACGAAGATGAGACGAATGTGAGGAAAATCTGTTTATGATAGAGTGTCTAATGAAAATATAAGAACTGAATGCGGTGCGAATGAAAGTGTTTTACATGTTTCAGTTAAAACATAATTTTGTAATTTTTTTTAGTTAAGTAAAATAAAGTATTGTTATACTAAATGTAATAATATTTTCTTCTATGTTCGCCATACTTTCTGTTGTACATGTTATATTTATCTTCTTCTTTTTTTATATACTTTGTATATACAGCACTATTAAAATTACATATCAGGCATGTTTCGGACAACCAGTCCTTCTTTAGTGATACATATTATAAAAAAAATATTCAAAAGATTATAAAATTGTTTAAAAATATTGACAATTTTGACAGATTTATTTTGAAAATAAAAATAATTAAGATTTATTTTGGAACGTTTTTTTTTATTTTTATTTTTTAACTTTATTAGATTTTAGTTATATTTATTAAAATATTAAGCGACAACACAAAGTATATGTATATAAACACAGTGGCGAATATATGAGAAAATCATTTTATTTAGTTTTAATAGGTTTCTTTATGTATGGAAGTGAAGCATTGAACTGGCAAAAAAGGATGAAAGTAGAATAAATGCAGTAAAAATGAGATCCCTTAGACGAATGCGTGGAAAACTCTGTGTATGATAGAGTGTCGAATGAAAATATAAAAAGTGATTGCGGTGCGAATGAAAGTATTATGAACAAAAAAATTAAAGGATCATTACGATAGTTTGGAGACATTGTAAGAATGATTGAAGAAATAATGATAAAAAAAATCTTTCTGTGTATGCTAACGATGTAATTAGAACTAGAAGTTGAAGAAGATCGAGGAAAACGTGGCACGATCAAATAAATCCAATTTTGAATGTCGGCCACATGAAAAGTGAGAGAAATCGGAGTGCGTGCATGTCACGATATATTGTATGTTGAGAAAGCGAAAGAAGTATGTCAGGAAAGAAAAGTGAGGCTGTCGATGCTTTCTGCTTACCCCTTCGGAGAGATGGCGTGATGGTTAGTTAGTTATTATTTTTAATATAAAACTTGCAGCAAACACGAACTTATATACAATATTATGCAGTCAATAGAAGAACCTACCTGTAAGAAAATTTTACTATTTTTATATATAAAAAGAGGTAGATGTCTTTTCATCCTTGAAAATTCCTCTGACAGGATACGTAGTATGATGGTTTCTCGATAAGTGAAGACATGACAACTTTATTATTTTCGTTTCTATATACAGCGGAAGCTTCACCACGACTATGAAGAGGACAAAGACATCCTCGTTTGCACAAAAGCAAAATTGCATCGAACTGCAATTGCATTATTAATGCAGGAGTGACGTTTATTATGGAGATTTAATGAAGTGTGCATACTCTCTCGTCTAGCGAGTCGGTTGATCGATGAACTTGCAGACGCCAGTTCGCCTTTGACTCCGCAAACACGGCGGAGTCTCCACTTTATATTAAATGTCGGATATTTCCAACTTGCTCCAAGGGGAAAATTACTCTTCTTTTGAATGCTCAGTAAAGATTGCCGCTGTTCACTTGCAGACAAGGTAATCGTGTGGATGCCAGCTCTATCATGAGCTAGGCGAAGCACAGAAACTTGGATGACGTTAAAATTATATTTTCAATATAATCAAATAATGTTACTGAGATGTCTTGATGGTGGTTTATTTTATTAATCACCAATTAATACCAATGAAAACGTCTTATTCATAGCTACATCCACTCTTGTCTTTATTCAGACAGCGCCAGCGACCGGTTTCGTTAGACACACTGGCATCGACATACTGGTCCACACAGACTGGTTGACTAATCTGTCTATACCAACTATGCCAATGAGCATAATGACAAAAGAAGAAATAGTTCTGAAAACATTGTTTAAATTATTATTTATTATTTGATTGCCTTTTTAATATTCTATTGGTATATTTTCAAGTATTAACATGAATAATTGATTAATTAATAATTGTTTTTTGAATGTATACAAATACTTGTAGACAAATACTGGATTTTACCCGTTGCGGGTTAATCATTTTTAAGGATTAATTGTACCTCAATAGAGACAAAGCTGTTTAAAACTCGCTACGTAAAAGAAAAACTAATATAATTTCAACACCAAAACAGCACAAACGTATTAAGAGTCATAACTAAAAAATCTAAAAGTGCGGCAACAATCGAATTGGCCAATAGAATTTTCACACAGCCTTTACATTAAATTTTGTCGATAGTTGACAATGTTTTAAAAATGACAATTTTACCTTTCTAACAGGACACACTCAACACGTATTTGATATTTAAATGTGCCTTAGCAAGACGGAACATGTCATTCCCATAAAATATAATTCAACTTTTGAAAGACTTTTTATTACATTCAATACATTTATTTTATAAAATTTAGGATATATAAATAAAACTTTAGCGGCAGTAAAAACCATCTGGTATTTTGCATACTTTGTAGTTTTGTATTTTCGGATAGCTAGCTTTCTGAATTTAAGGTTCGATGAGAAGAAATACTTTTGAAGGAAGATTAGTTAGTTTAGTTTACTAGATGAAAGCATAGTTGTAGTCAGCAGACTGTTGGGAATTAGAACGAGTCTGTTATTAGGGAAGATTGCACGAGGAGAATGGCTTATTCTTCTACCCCTTTGTAAAGTAATAAAAAAGCGACTGACTTGTGTAAATATGTACACCGTATGTATGTACTATGTAAGCTGTACGCCATTGTAGTGCAGAGTGACTTTGACGCTCGGGGTTATTTCAGCATAAAATAAAAGTTAACCATAAAATATATACATGAAAACTATCTCCTTCTTCTTTTTCCTCAGCCTATTCCCATCCACTCCTGGACAAAGGCCTCCACCATTCGCTTCCATGTCACTCTGTCTTGTGCAAACTGCGTCCAAGTTAATCCTACGTGTCTGTTCAGATCATCCTTTCACCGTCTTTGCTGTCGCCTTGCACTTCTCTTTGCCATCCACGGCCTCCAAGTCAGCAGTCTTCTTGTCCATTTTTCATCTGAGTTTCTGGTTACGTGACCTGTCCATTGCCATATTAGAGTTGCCACCCGGTGGATAATGTCAGTGACCTTTGTTTTTTCTGTCACCGTATCGTTTCTGACTCTGTCTCTTAGGTTTATTTCTAACATGGTTCTTTCCATGACTCTTTGGGTCACTCGTAGTTTCTCGACACACATGAATACTATACTGTTTACAAAATAAAATATATATGTAGGCTGCCAAGAAACGCTATTTTCAGACTTAAAATACTTTTTCATAAAGTTTTGTTTTTAAAATGATTTTTAGTCTTATTCGGATTATTTCGGAACACACAAACAAACAAACTGTCACGCCGTTCCGCAGGGGTAGGCAAAGAGAATGGACCGCCACATTACTCTATCCTGACACATCCTTTTTTAAAAAAAAATTAAATAAAAAAATATATAAATACATAGTTTATATTATGGCGTACTAACTCCGCTGTACGGCACCAAAGTAAGCATTATGCAGCGTAGATACACTGAGCTAGGATTTCCAAAGCTTAGAGCAGATGAACTGCGAAGACGTTTCTCAGATTATGTGCCCCTAATACCAATGACGGGAACAAACTTTATGTACCAACATTACTTATATACATGTACATATTTAGACATTGTTTCGTAAAACTAAAACTCAGAAACTTTTATAATAACTAACTAACTAACCATCATGGTGTCTCCCCAAAGGTGTAAGCAGAATTAATAGACCACCACACTGTTTTTTCATACATCGTGTCATGCGCGCACGTCATTATCTCGTCGGCATTTTGCTTGGACAATGTTACAGTTTCAAGACCATAAGTACAAACTGGCAGAACGCAGGCTTCATAGACTTTTCGTTCACAAGCATTTATATTATAACTAACTAACTAACCATCACGCCCTCTCCCAGAAAGCGTAGGCAGAAAGGATGGACTGCCACATCTTTCTTTCCTGACATATTTCTCTCGCTTCCTCCACATTCATACATCGAGTCATGCACGCGCATCGATATCTCCGACTCCTCGCGTGGCCGACATTCAATATTTGATTAATTTGATCGTGCCACGTTTTTCTCGGCCTTCCTCTATATTCTAGTTCCGTTAACATTGTTTACATATACTTTCTTTACCATTCTTTCTTTGTTAATTTTTTCCATGTGTTCAAACCATCTTAATGATTATTTAATTATTTTGTCCTTAACACATTCATTTGCACTGCATTCACTACTTATATTTTCATTCGACACTCTTTCATACACAGATTTTCCGTAAATTCGTCTAAGAAATCTAATTTCTTCTATATTTATTCTGCTTTCATTCTTCTTTTATAAGTTCTATGCTTCACTTCCATACAAAAGTGTCGGTACGAGAACACCATTGTGCACTTCCGTTTTAGCTGTTTGGGTAGACTTTTGTTTGCGATATTGTTAAGTTACAGAACTTAACTTAACTGTTTATTACAGAATAAACAAAACAGTTGAGGGTAAAATTATGAAAAAACATAAATTTCTTATTCTGGGTGGTTTGGATTTCCTTAGCATACTCAAAAAAGTATTTAGTTTCAATAATGTATAAACGACGTTTCTAACTATAAAATTTTCTTCAATATTCGCTGTCACTCGATGTTATTAAAAAAATTAGATTTGTAAATTTAAATAATAATGAAAATATAACAACTGAGTGCGGTGCGAATGATGGTGTTATGGACAAAATAATGAAAGGATCATTAAGATTGTTTGGACACATGGAAAGGCTGAATGAAGAAAGAATGGTAAAAAAAATATATAATAATATACTTACGATGTAAACGGAACTAGAAAAAGAGGAAGACCGAGGAAAACGTGGCACGATCAAATCGATCAAATATTAAATGTCGGCCACGTGAGGAGTCAGAGAAATCGACGCGCGTGCATGACTCGATGTATGAATGTTGAGGAAGCGAGAGAAATATGTCAGGAAAGAAAAGCGCGGCAGTCCATTTTTTCTGCCTATCCCTTCGGGGAGACGGCGTGATAGTTAGTTAGTTAGTTATAATATAAATGCTTGTGAACGAAAAGTCTATGAAACCTGCGTTCTGCCAGTTGGTACTTATGGTCTTGAAACTGTAACATTGTCCAAACAAAGTGCCGAGAAACTGCGAGTGACCCAAAGAGCCATGGAAAGAGCCATGTGAGGAATAAGCCTAAGAGACTGAGTTAGAAACGATACGGTGAGAGAATAAACAAAGGTCACTGACATCATCCACCGGGTGGCGACTCTAAAATGGCAGTGGGCAGGTCACGTAGCCAGAAGCTCAGATGAAAAATGGACAAAAAGATTGCTGACTTGGAGATCGTGGATGGCAAAGAGAAGTGTAGGGCGACCGCAACTACGGTGGAAGGATGATCTAAACAGACGCGTCGGAATAACCTGGATGCAGTCAGCACAAAACAAAGTGACATGGAAACGAATGGAGTAGGCCTTTGTCCAGGAGTGAACGGGAATAGGCTGAGGAAGAAGAAGAAGAAGAAATGCTCATGATTATGATGTAATTTTTTGCTAAAAAATGATAAATATCACAGTTAGTGATAAAAAACGGTAGAATATCAGTTGTCCTTGACGATTTTTGGAAGTAAGCGAGCACTTAACCCATTTATAGGTATAATTAAGTAGGCGTTTTAGTTTCATAATCTAGATTTCAAGTAAAACTTGAGTAAGTACCCGCGCAACTGCGTATTCTCGGTGTAAGAGGAGAGCTAAATTATTGGGCGGTTTGTAAGCAACATTATTAAATGAAATACGGCGAATGTTAGCACCGCTGCATGAATGAGGGAGATCTCGGCTAATTTGGGTAAAATATTATCAATCGAAAACTTCCACCATTATGGTGATACATGTGTGTAATGCCCACCTAAATGGCCCCATATGCGAGGGCGCCATTACACAAGTACCCGGGTAATCATCCGAGACTTATACTATAGTATAATACGGCCTGGGAGATCGTGGTTGCAATATGTGGTCCGAGTGTCAATTGTTAGTGGCAGTACTAATGCTAAAGCGTTCTTACTCAGAAACATAACCCAAAGTAAAAGCTTGTATACTTAATCCACACATAAACTAGAATTTATACATACAAAAAAATCTAAATTGGCAGTGGACAGTTCTTGTACTGACCCTTATGAATAGAAGCGAAGCATAGAACTAACAAAGGAAGGATAAAAGAAAAATAAATATAGTAGAAGTGACGTCTCTTGATGAATGTATGGAAAAACTGTGTATGATAGAGTGTCGAATGAAAATGCAAGAAGTGAATACGGTGCGAATCATAGTGTAAATAACAAAATAGTGAAAGTATTATTAAGGTTCTTTGAGCACATGGAAATAATGAACACAGAAGCGATGATAAAAAAAGAATTTGTTAACAAACATGAATATGTAATTGAAACAAGAAATAGAGTAAGACAGAGGAAAATATGCGCGATCAAACAAACCAACTATTGAATTTAAAAATCGATGTGCGTGCATGACAAGATGTATGAATGTTGAGGAAGCGAAAGAAGTATTCCTGGAAAGAAAATTGTGGCGGTGTATTCCTCTTGCCTACCCCTTCAGGGAGGTGGCGTAATGGTTAGTTAGTTAGTTAGTTAACAATAATATCCAAATATGATATAGAAATGAGATCTCTTAGACGAATGTGTAGATACTCTGTGTATGATAGAGAGTCGAATGAAAATATAAGAAGTGAATGCGGTGCGAATGATGGTATCATGAACACAATAATGAAAGGATCATTAAAATGGTTTGGACATATGGAAAGAATGAATGAAGAAAGAATGGTAAAAAATTATATGTTAACTATGTAAATGGAACCAGAAATAGAGGAAAACCGAGGAAAACGTGGCACGATCAAATAAATCAAATGTTGAATGTCGGCCATGTGAGGAGTCAGAAAAATCGACGCGCGTGCATGACACTATGTATGAATGTTGAGGAAACGAGAGAAATATGTTAGGAAAGAAAAGTGTGGCAGTTCATTCTTTCTGCCTACCCCTTCGGAGAGACGGTTAGTTAGTTAGTTGCAAATATTTAAAACTAAAAAAAAGTACGATTTTTCTTTAGCATATTGATGAAAACATCTGTTTTTTGGGATAATGGGTACATCTGAGTATCTTGGAAATCTTTTCGACCAGCATTTCGGAGATCATTGTAGTCCATCTTCAGGGAAGTATATGATATATTCTACATTGAAGATCAACGATCTTCAAAACGTTGGTCGAAAAGGGTACCATGGTTCGACGACCTTCGTAGCAGAGTTATTACTATTATTATATTTTAAGGAAGTCACATGCTTTCCCTTGCTGGAAGTGGTGTACAATGGTCATCAAGACCCTAGCTACGTACCAATATTAATTACTTTATGAGATTGTAAACCATCCTTAAAAAAAAAGCAATAAATGTGCATTTTTTCTTTAAAATTTCACGCGTATTTTAACAATATTTAGTGTTTTCGGAAAAAATTAGTTTTTTTTATCGTTTTCTCGATGATGTTTTCAAAACGTTTTGAAAAGATGTTGAGTTAAATAAAGTAAAACAAAGTGTTTCAATTTATAAATAATTGGACAAAAAAATGGTTCTGAATATCGATATAATATTATTACCATAAACATATTAATATCTCTGTGAAAATAAAATCTTTATTACAATTATTGATTATAAAATACCTTACAAGAATTATAATATTTTGAAGAACATTTCTAGTGACGGTGTTTCATTCGAAAAATTCTCTCAGAATCTTTCTTAATAATTTCTTTTAGTGCAGATGTAACTGGAAAAATAAAACAGGAAGTAAAATGTTCCAAGGGTTTTTCTTTCCGGTGTTTTGCATTACAGCACCAGTGATGAAACTTCAGTTAATTAAAGGTAATACTCAAAGGAACCATTTAATAGGGAAACTTTTGCATATTTATTTGAAAGCGTTGAAATACTTGTACTTTGTAATGTATACAAACATGATTTACTGCGATTTAAAAAAAAATGAGAAATCCAAGAACTTATGACTTGTACTCGTTTACATTAATGATTTATAACGATTTAAAAAAAAACGAATCCAAGAACTTATGACTTGTACACATTAATGATTTATTACGATTTAAAAAAAGATAAATCCAAGAACTTATGACTTGTATACCTTAATGATTTCTTTTTCTTCTTCTTCCTCAGCCTATTACCGTCCACTCCTGGACAAAGGCTTCCTCCATTTGCTTCCATGTCATTCTGTCCTGTGCAGACTGCATCCAGTTATTCTGACGTGTCTGTTAAGATCATCCTTCCACCGTAGTTGCGGTCGTCCTGCACTTCTCTTCGCCGTCCACGGTCTCCAAGTCAGCAGTCTTCTTGTCCACTTTTCATTCGAGCTTCTGGCTACGTGACCTGCCCTTTGCCATTTTAGAGTCGCTACCCGGTGGATGATGTCAGTGACCTTTGTTTTTCTCTCACCGTATCGTTTCTGACTCTGTCTCTTAGGCTTATTCCTAACATGGCTCTCGTAGACTTTTTGTTTCAGGTTGATCGGTATTTTACGGTTTTTAAGGTTAATTTAGTTAAACGTAATGATTTATAACGATTTAAAAAAGAACAAACCAAGAACTTATAACTTGTGCACATTAATAATTTATAACGATTAAAAAAAAAGACGAATCCAAGAACTGATGACTTGTATACAATGATGATTTACGCATATTAAAAAAATATATAAATCCAAGAACTTAGGACTTGAAAGTAATTATAGACTGTGTTAGGTTATGGAAACGAGTACAAACAGTTCAAGGAAGTCGTTGAATAAAAAAAAAACTTACTAACCAACCATCACACCGTCTCCTGGAAGGGGTAGGAAGAGGTAATGATCAATTACACTGTTCTTTCCTGACATGCTTTTCTCGCTTCCTCTACATTCAAACATCGTGTCCTCACGTTATCCACATGTATTTTTGATTGATTTGATTATGTCACGTTTTACCCAGTCATTCTCTACTTCTTGTTCCGTTTATATCGTTATCATATACTCTCTTTATATATATTTTTTATCTTCAATGCTTTCCATGTGTCCAAACAATTTTAAGATAGTAAATCATATAGAATTACTACACGTTCGTCTAAGATATCTCATTTCTACTAAATTTCTTTTCACTTTTTTTATTGTTTTGGAGGTTTGCATGCTTGGTACAAGGACTGGTACATACACAAGGATTGGTACAAGGACACCATCGTGTACTAATTATGTCTTTGAATATATAAAAATAAAAATAAAATATAGTAGTCACAAGTATTTAGACAGGTGAAACATGTCATTTATATAAAATATAATGAAAGTTCTAGAAAACAGATGTTTTAATTCGTATTAATTATTATGATTTTTGTTTAATTCCCATTTTTTCACCCCATGTTTTAACTACATGTTTTTCTCATCTTTTATCACTTTTTCTTTCTTTCTTATTTTGTAATTACAAACGATCTGGAATTGCATGCCTGTAATTTTGGTGGGGGGAGTAAGAGGGATCCTATTGACTCTTCGAGCGGTGGATGGTCATCACCGTGGTGATGGCCATGCTACGCTGGAAGATTGATCTGATCCCAAGTACCTATCCACACCTCCTCGACTTTGGTCTCCCCTGGAAACTATGCGAAATGTTAGAGATCGAGTGTGAATAACCGCGGTGGATAATATTGATGTATAAGCTAACGTGGAAGGACACCTCGACAACCCGTCTGGCAAGCGTGGCGTTGTAATACCAACCACCCCCCGTATGACATGTCATACATGTCGAAGTATGGAGGAGGCCTATGTCCAGCAGTGGACAACGGCTGTTAAAGAAGAAGAAGAAGAATTTTGGTGTTTTTTTATTATTAATAAACGAAATAAATCTCTCATTGGCTATTTTTATGGATGGTTTGGCTTACTTTATGATATGAGAGGCAACGAGAGTTATATTTTTAGTAACACCACACATGAAGTGTGCATGTTCTTCCTTAAATTTAATGAAATTAAAAAAAAAACGGAATTTGAATATGATATATTTAAATGTTAGCATCAGATTATTACTTCCTCAGCTTGGATTTACAGCGATACTTTAAATCAGGCATGGTATCATTCGGGGACCAAGTTTGGCCAAAGTTTAGGCTATTATTAAGCGAGATCTCCACTTAGCCGAGGAGTACTTTAGCCGAAGCTCGGTTAGGTTAGGTTAGACTATGACGTCGGGATATATCCACTTCCGAGTTTTGTTAGTGATATTGCCATTACACCACGAAGCCGCCGAGATTCATATAACTTGTCTGTGCTCAATTGAATCGCCGTCAAACTGAAATGTATAACAGTCGGATTTTGTAATCTCTGAGGCAACAGAGCTGTTGAACTGAGTTTGTCTGTGTTCATTTGTACAATATATATTATTAAAGTTATAGATATGGAAGCCTGGTTCTGATTTAAAAAAATGGTTTGATTTATCTGGTGCTCCTGTCAATTTGGAGATATTTCTTGTATAAGTGAATTGTTTTGGTCAATTTGATTGTTGCCGCACTTTGTGATAGTTATTTGTGACACAATATACGTTTTCACTCTTCTGATGTTAAAATAATACAAGTTTTTTCGTTTATAAAAATAATTTTGACAGGTGTCAAAATAAATTTTTCATTTGTTCCAAGGACAATTTGAATAAATTCTTCAATCAAATTTTCAAGTTTTTGCTGGTGTTGGATTGTTTTAAGTGCCTAATTAAAATGAAAACAGTGGAATAAAAAATTAAATAAACACAAATGTCCGGATCGTCCAGCTGACAAGTGCACCATCTAAAAGAACATTATGTGTTAAAAAAAATTTTATGTGTTATTTTATTTTATATCATTGTATTTTGTATAATTTGTTTTAGATTTATTATGAAGACGTTGAATGATTGAAGTGTGCGCGGGAGATGCCTATTGGTGGCGATGAGGTTCGCAACCCATCACACCGTGTCTCTCGCGTTGGCTAAAAGAGAAGAATGGAGTGCAGCATCGATTAAAGTGTTGCAGTTCATTCTTTCTGTTTACCCTTTCGGGGAAACGACGTGATGGTTAGTTAGTTAGTTAGATATGGATGGATTTTTTGGAAAGTTATAGAAATAATGGTTTAGAACGTAAACGTTAACGTTGCAAATGGAGTACCGAGTAAATTAACCATGCCCAATACCATATTAATCCAAATTTAAAGGACGGTCATGTTAGAATTTGGAAGGTTCGACATGCATGTATGACTGGCTGTATAAATGTGAAGGAACCTAGAGTGGTATGTTTTAGCACGGCAAAATATGCCATTCTCATAAAATATATCAAAACTTCTGGAATGTAGACGTTGTCATTTGTATTAACTGAATATTTTGTTTGTACTCTCCACTCCAAGTGTCCTGTTTTATGTATTATTATAATTGTAAAATTTTAAAACAATCTACAGAAGAAAATCAAATAAAATAAAAATGAAATAAAACAATGTTATTTAACTACTTCCACTTTTGTCTTTATTTCGACAGCGAGTCTGGCAAAACCGGTCGCTGTCGAAATAAAGACAAAAGTGGAAGTAGTTAAAAAACATCGTTTTATTTAATTATTATTTAAAATGAACTTCCATCAAGAGATTTCAGTAAATTCATTTGATTAAATTAAATAAAAGCTTAATGTCGTAACCAATTATATTTTTTCCATTATATGACCGTAAAGCGAAATATATTTTTTTCATTTTGAAAATCCGAAAATGACGTGCTTTTTTAAAGCTATCGTAAAAGCTCCGGGTTTCCATTCATAAAATGTTACGATCGCCGAAACACCTCTGTTAAAAATGCACCGCAGGAAGTCCGGCCACAAACCCAAGTATTTAATTGTTGAAACTTCCTCAACACGAGAGAAGCCCTCCGCAGACATTCCCCTCGACAAGAATTAAATTCCGCGGCCAATTCCGGTTCACCAATTAAACCCGAGCTCCGAGCTTTCTTTAATTACGAATGCACGGAACGTTTATCGTACAGACTTAGTCTCCCTGCATAGGCGTACCTGGCCCGCTAAGGTATTCGGCCAACTAACTTCGGCAAGAAAGAGGATTCCGAAGCTTCAGATGTGCTCAGGGCGATGTAGTCGCGTGCTGTTGCTAGCTTTTAATCTGTCCAAAGTTTTGTAAAAGCTGCCCCGAATTAACTTGATCGAAAGTTGAAGATGTCGTTGCGATTATGTTTAATGCATAGTACGACATTTTGTCGTTATGAATTCAGCTTTGCGATTGCAGCAGAGAGCTGCTTTATCGACAAAGTTTTCTTGGAGTTTGAAATGTATATTTTGGGTAACAAAATGAACATTCTACATGAACCTCTAAAACAAATTGAAGGCCGGTTTTAATAAAGGTGCTTAGTGGTTTTAAACATAATATAAAGAAAAAGAGAAAAAAAGTTGAGTGTTTCACTGACGACCTTCGTGGCCGAGTGGTAAGTGCATTGACTGCCACCCCGAAGGTTCCAGGTTCGATTCCCGGCGATGGCAGTGTGATTGTCACACTGTCTTTGGTCTGGTATGGAATTCACGTGACAATAAAATGGCTCTAGACTAGGTACTTATCACATGTCACGAGATCACTATGATAGTTATACCCTTTACAAAGATTTGGCCCACTCTGTAATGTAAAGAGCGATTCAACAAAATACGTATATGTTATCTACCACGGGTGGCATCTTTAGAGTGACGTTTGAACTACATTATATTATTGAATCACTTTGTACCTTTGCACAGTTTGAAATGTAAATATTCGGGCAGCGAAATGAACTTCCTACCTTTAAAACAAACTGAAGGCTGGTTACTACAAATCTGCGAATTGGTTTAAACATAAAAAAAATAAAAAAAGTTTCGTGTTACATATGTCTTGTACCACGGGTGGCATCTTAAGGGTGACGTAACCAAACTAATATGTGATCTATACTACACTATATTATAACTATATAATATACAACTATTTATTTTTTATTTTTTATAATAGTAAACACGGTTGTTTAGTGGTTTTACTTCGATTTAATTTATATAAATTATGACAAATTTGGTTTGCCTTGCGAGGGCATTCTAAAACATTGTTTGTAACATTTTGAGAATGCCCTCGCAAGGCGAAACAAATTTGTCACAATTTATACAAATTAAATCCAAGTAAAACCACTAAACAATCGTGTTTACTATTTTAATTTATAGTAGAGAACAAAATTAATACCTAAATCAATGAACAATTTTTTTTTTTGATATTTGGTACCTTTGTTATATTTTGTCCAGCCCTTCGAGTAATAATTTTTTTATAAAGCTGTGTATTTTTGGGGAAAGTTTATGTTTTAAATAATTGTACATTTTCACTACTCGTATGAATATGTCGAAATAAAAATCGAAAATCATGATTAAATATTGGAAGTTTTCGAATATTTGAGTTACAGTTCTGTCAGAGCAGACGATGACGCGATTATAAATTAATTCGCAAACCACGCGGGATATTGGATCACACGCGCTAGCGTCTAACAGCTCACATGGAATGTGGTAGAGGTGAATTTGTTATTTATATTAAATGTAAGTGAATGTAGGCTATTCGGATATGTCTTGTATGAAGGGATAAGTGCAGAGATATGTTTCACTTTTCTTGTATATTCACCTTCACTTTGTGTTGTGGATTCATATTTGAATAAATATAATTACACTTGGTATTACTACACTTTTTAGTTTCTTCCACCTAAGACGATTAAAATCCTTCAAAAGGAGTATTTCCCATGACACTTTCAAAACTCTTGTAAATTCCTTCGTTGTGTCGCGACTTGATTATTGTAATGGAATTTATGCAAACATTCGAAAACAACAAATAAACAAACTTCAATCTGCGTTCAATACAGCAGCAAGACTCATTAAAGGCATTCCAAAAAAGTCCCATATAACACAACATCTCAAAGAACTTCACTGGCTTAAAAGTCCAGAAAGAATCCAGTATAAAATCTGCTGGAAAGTCTTCAAAGCGCTACATGGAATGGCACCAAGTTATATATCCGAACTCTGTATAACGGATAGCCTAAATTCAAGTAAATCCACACTTCGCTCGGCGAACTCCTCAGCAATAGGAAGATTAGTTGAGCCGTAGCGTTGCCCCCGTACGAATTTCGGGGATCGAGCGTTTGCGGTAGCCGGTCCATCAACTTGGAACAATCTCCCTTCACACCTCAGATACATATATGATCCGACAGATTTCAGATCTAAATTGAAAACCCATCTTTTTCATATTTCATACCCAATTAAAACATTTATACTTTTTAACCGATCGCTTTTTAAGCGTGCACATTTAGATTTTTAGATTTAAAACACGTCTTAATGCGCCCTTGAGGTGATTACATCACAAAAACAGCGCTTTAAAAGTTAGCATATTATTATTATTATTATTATTATTTATTTATCTTAACATAGACATGTTTCGGTTAGAATATAACCTTTATCAACAACAACAAATCATCACGCTGTGGGGGTAAGCAGAGAGAATGGACCGCCACACTACTCCATCATGACATACCTCTCCTTAGCTTCCTCTACATTTATACATTGAGTCATACACGCACATCGATTCTTCCGGCTTCTAACATGACCAACCTTTAAAATTGATTAATTTGGTCATGGCATGTTTTTCTCGGTCTGCCTCGACTCCGCACTCCATTTACATCGTTAATGTATACTTTTTTTACCATTCTTTCTTCACTCATGCGCTCCATATGTCCGAACTAACGCAGCGATCCTTTCATAATTTTGTTCATAAAACCTTATTTCGCTCTACATTTCTTTCTAGTATCAGCGTTTGAGATTCTGTCGTACATCGTTCTACCACACAAACGTCTTCATGCACAATTTTAACTTATGTTAAACTTGTGTATACATAATACAATTTTAGCATTTTTTTTGTTAAATTATTATATTTCATATGATTGTAAGAGGCATATATCCAGCAGTGGAGGGAAGAAGGCTAACAAAGAAGAAGAAGAAGAAGAAGATTTCATATGTCCAAATCATATTTTATTTCTTCTACATTCACCTTTGCTTTGTGTTGTGGATTAATTCTAAAAAATGTACCCCCATCCTTAGGCATAACTACACCCCCTCTTTTTTAATATATAAGTGACGATTCATAGATAAATTTCTGCATAGAAGAAGGACCGAAACATGTGTGTACAGTAAATTTATCTATGAATCGTCGCTGGAGTTGCTGTATTTTGATACACTTTATTAACGTTGGGCTCGTTGTAAAGTCCTTCCAGATCCTGATTATACCTCACTCTCCACACTTCACCTTCACAGAGAGGCCCAAAGATTTTTCACCTTCACATCTTCCTTACAAAGATTTATATTAGATACGAGTTACTATCCTATCAAATCCTGGTACAAATTGGTGATATATTTCCACTAAAAACTTTCACGGGTGTCAATCCGCACTTTACCCTATTATAAATAACTACAGAAATATTTGCACTAAGTGCTCTGTAAGGAAAACGAGTAGGCGAAAGTGAGCTCGTGCGAGTGTGATTGTGGAGGGGACGAGGAGACGAGATGGGGGGCGAGCATGTGCGTGTGTGTGCGTATGTCTTCTAACAAACTTATTTTTAAGAGCTGAAAGAGTGTCATGAAAAATTTCAAACAATTTCTCACCGGGGTGCTTACGTGCCTCGTTTTTGTGGTATTATTTGAATTCCACACATTTCGAACGCCGCTTATTGTTTCATTTCAGTTTGTTTTTTATGTGTTCAAAATACAATATATTACGATTTGCGCGATTATTATAGTCTTTGCTTGAAATCATCTCACTCATAGAAAAGTATATTTTGTATAATAATTAAATAAAACGATGTTTTTTAACTACTTCCACTTTTGTCTTTATTTAGACAGCGACCAGTTTCGCCAGGCTCGCTGGCATGGACAGACTGGTGATGCCAGCGAGCCTGGCGAAACCGGTCTCTGTCTAAATAAAGACAAAAGTGGAAGTAGTTAAAAAACACCGTTTTATTTAATTATTATTTAAAATGAACTTCCATCAAGAGATTTCAGTAAAATCATTCGATTAGCATATTTTGTAATTAATAGAATTAGTTCTATATTCGCATTCAATTTGTTTTGTGGGTTCACATTTGAATAAATAGAAACGAACTTCTTATTATTACAACGCTTTGTTTTTTTAATGTACACACATGTTTCGGTCCTTCTTCTATGCAGAAATTTATCTATGAATCGTCACTTATATATTAAAAAAGAGGGGGGTGTAGTTATGCCTAAGGATGGGGGTACATTTTAAATATTAATCCACAACACAAAGCAAAGGTGAATGTAGAATAAATAAAATATGATTTGGACATATGAAATCTTCTTCTTCTTCTTTGTTAGCCTTCTTCCCTCCACTGCTGGATATATGCCTCTTCCAATTATATGAAATATGAAATATAATAATTTAATTCAAGCAGTTTGAATGGAAAAAGGCGACCACGGAAATCAAAATAAATGGCACGACGAAGTTAATCAATTACTAAAAGGCGAGCACATTCGAAATCGGAAAAATCGAGACTCTCTTGTCTATATCTTTTTAACCATTCTTCCCTCATCTATTCGTTCCATATGTCCAAACCACCTTAGTGACCCTTTCATGGTTTTATTCATCACGCATTCATCCGCCTTGCATTCCTTTCTTATTTCATCATTAGATATTCTATCAAAAAATGTTTTTCCGCACATTCTTCTTAGTGACCTCGTTTCTACGGCATTTATCTTACTTTCATCCTTCTTTTGCCAACTCCAAGCTTCACTACCAAACATAAGGGTCGGGACTAGAACTCCATTTTGCACTGCCATCTTTGCTTCAGTTAATATATTTATATTTGCGGTAATGACTTTGAGTGCATCATTTATTTTGTTTCCAGCTCCAACCCTTCTTCCGATAGCTTTCTTCATTCTTCCATCTCTTGTAAACATGATTCCCAGATGTACAAATTCGGTAGCTTGCTCTAATTTCTCACCGTTCGCACTTATGTCACAATCCGTCATACATTCTTCCTTTTCAAATACCATAACTTTAAACTTTGACACGTTCATCACAAGGTCATACTTATTGCATACTTCGTACATTCTTGACACTAGGACTTGTACTTTTGTTTAGTATACTCGTATATGTTAGGACATTAACGGCAGAACTGTAAAAAATGCTTCGAAACATTAAAAAATCAGCATATACCTATAGTTTAATTCCAATTGAAAACATAATTATTATACATTTATTTTTTAGTTTTGAACGTCAGAAAAGAAATGTCGTAGAAAATGTGTACTTTCGATTTTATAGATTTTAAAAACCTTTTCCGTTTTTTACACTTTCAAGTAAAATTATCAGATTTCTTCGAGCAACGTTTTATGGATACTCAAAGAGGAGATGTAATCATTCATTTGAGTCGACTTTTCAGGATATTTTATGAAGGTTGATCAATGGCGTATAGAAAGAAAAAAGACAAATCACCTCTTATCGGGATGGAAATCTCCAACGTTTTATATCGTTTACGTGATAAATACATTATTTTAATACTTTGTTCAAAATTAAAAAAAAAAACGGAAGACTTCATATTGAAGTATATTTTTAAGAGAGAAAACAGTAAATTGATATGGGAGTTTTTAGTAACCATAATATTTACCTTTTTAGAAAAATAAAATCTAGGTAAAAAAAATATATGCTAACGATGTAAATGGAACCAGAAATAGAGGAAAACCGAGGACGTTTTCCTCGGTCTACCTCTGGATTTGGAGAGAGTAAATGAGTTCGTGTATTTGGGTATTAAGTTTACAAAAGATGGGCGAGGGATGGAGAGGGATATTGAAAGAAGGGTTGGGGCAGGCAACAAAGTGAAAGCTGCACTTTAAGTTGTCATCGCAAACAAAAACCTATCCAAAAAAGCTAAAATGGCAGTGCAAAATGGTGTTATTGTACCGACCCTTATGTATGGAAGCGAACCATGGAAATGGCAAAAGATGGATGAAAGTAGCATAAATGCAGTAGAAATGAGATCTCTTAGACGAATGTATGGTACTCTGAGTATGATAGAGTGTCGAATGAAAATATAAGAAGTGAATGCGGTGTGAATGATGGTGTTATGCACAAAATAATGATCATTAAGATGGTTTGGACACATGGAAAGAATGAATGAAGAAAGGATGGTAAAAGAAGTAAATGTTCACGATGTAAATGAAACTAGAAAAAGGGGAAAATCGAGGAAAACGTGGCATGATCAAATAAATCAAATATTGAATGTCGGCCACATGAGGAGTTGTAGAAATCGACGCGCGTGCATACGCCGATGTATGAATGTTGAGAAAGCGAGAGAAATATGCCAGGAATGAAAAATGTGGCGTCCATTCTTTCTGCATACCCCTTCGTGGAGACGGCGTGATGGTTAGTTAATAAGTTAGTTACATCTAGGTACAATCAATAAAATATTCTTTTGATTTTACTGAAATCTCTTTTGGAAGTTCATTAACTAACTAACTAACTAACCATCACGCCGTCTCCCCGAAGGGGTAGGCAGAAAGAATGGACTGCCACACCTTTCTTTCCTGACATATTTCTCTCGCTTCCTCAACATTCATACATCGTGTCATGCACGCGTCGATTTCTCTGACTCCTCACATGGCCGACATTCAATATTTGATTTATTTGATCGTGCCACGTTTTCCTCGGTCTTCCTCTGTTTCTGGTACCATTTACATCATTAACATATAATTTTTTACCATTCTTTCTTTATTCATTCTTTCCATATGTCCAAACCATCGTAATGATCCTTTCATTATTTTGTTCATGACACCATCATTCGCACCGCATTCACTTATTATATTTTCATTCGACACTCTATCATAAGAATATCCACACATTCGTCTAAGAGATCTCATTTCTACTGCATTTATTCTACTTTTATCCTTCCTTTGCCAGTTCCATGCTTCGCTTCCATACATAAGGGTCGGTAGAAGAACACCATTGTGTACTGCCATTATAGCTTTTTTGGATAGGTTTTTGTTTGCGATGACAACTTTAAGTGCACCATTCACTTTGGAAGTTCATTTTAAATAATAATGCAATTAAATAATATTTGTTGATAACAACTTCTACTTTTGTCTTTATTTCGACAGCTACCGGTTTCGACAGGCTGTCTAGCATCGACATACTGATCTATCAATGCCAGCTAGCCTGGCGAAGATAAATGTGGTAGTAGTTATAAACATATCATTTTATTTAATCATTATGAATAAAATATTATATACATAACACTTTTGCAGAATGTTATTTATAAACGTATTGTAAAAAAAGGTAAGGTTCAATTATTCTTCTCTCAATCATATGGTTTCCTTTATACGATTGTCCCAATACTCTGTAAAATAATTTTCTGCATATATGTCTTCAGTTATTCACAAAAAAAATATACAAGGACACTTTTGATAAATTTTACAATTAAAACACAACAACACCAACAAACCATCACGCCGTTTCTCCGAAGGGGGAGGCAGAGAGAATGGACCGCCACACTACTCGATCCTGGCACACCTTTCTAGCTTCCTCCACATTCATATAGCGAGTCATACACGCAAGTCGATTATTCCGACTTCTAACATGACGAACCTCGTTTTCCTCGTTTTGCCTCGACTCCGTACTCCATTCACATCATTAACGTATACTTTCTTAAGCATTCTTTCTCCATCCATGCGCTCCATATGTCCGAACCAACGGAATTACAATTAAATATATCTAATTTTACACGGATATTGACCAAGTTCTGGACTATAAAGGCATTTCATACGATTTGATTTATTTTGCTTGTTAAGACTTTTTAAATGTGTTAATTGATGGTACATTTTTATCGTGCTAAAATTACGAAATTGAGTTCTTTAAAACTGATACTATAAAAATATGTTCGACATGAAGTTTTAGATAACTATATAGATATATGTTGTGTACATAACATTTTCTAATTACTTTAACATTTTGACAACTGTTATTAATACAACCCAATATAATTCAGAAAATGTATTCCAAATTCAAATTATTTGAAGTAAGAATCATTTTTAATAATTGTAGATATAATATTATGTATCAGGAGAAAAGAGCTACGAGGTGATTTCGTAAATGGTGCGCAAAGAATTTTGGTCGCGATTGGGCCAAGCAGGTGAGCCGCGATGTGGCGCTGGGAACACGAGCGGCTAGAGTAATTCGCACCCTGGCCTATAAAACATTCATCATAACCAAAACGAGAGCGGCTAGAATTCTAAAAGCCAAGAGATTCAAAAGTTTGAACGGCATTAACATTTCCCTAACTGTGCTCAAAATCCCGCTTAACGGTGTCGTGTAAACACTACACACGTTAAAATGAGAATTAAAAATCGCAAAAACAAAAAAAAAAATAGAATATTGCTTAAATTTAAGTCATTGATCATAATATTTTTAAATTATGTGCCTAATAAGAGAAATAATCGGTTAACGCTAACAACTTCGCAATAACAAAAATCTGTTAATGACAAGGGTCTTAGATCGACTGATGTTATATTCGAATTGACCCAACAAGACAAAAAAATTATCTCTCTCACACACGCGAATATAGAATTATTGAGAGTGTGTGCGAGATTAACTAAATAACTAACTAACTAAGTATGCTGATAGACTGCCACACTTTTATTTCGTGACATATTTCTCGCGCTTCCTCAACATTCATTCATCGTATCATGCATGCCCGTCGATTTCTCTGACTCCTCACATGGCCGACATTCAATATTTGATTTCTTTGATCGTGCCACGTTTTCCTCGGTCTTCCTTTATTTCTGGTTCCATTTACATCGTTAACATATAATTTTTTTTACATTCTTTCTTCATTCATTCTTTCCATTTGTCCAAACCATCTTAATGATCCTTTCATTATTTTGTTCATGACACCATCATTCGCACCGCATTCACTTCTTATATTTTCATTCGACACTCTATCATACACAGAGTACCACGCATTCGTCTAAGAGATCTCATTTCTACTCTGGTATTCTGTAATTATTAATAGTTGTAATTTCCAATCGAATTCAATTTCTAAGTGTAGCACTAAGTAGGTGCGCGGTCTGGTGTGGTTTAGGCCTCTCGGCTGTAAGGCGGCAGGGGGCGGGGGCGGGGGAGCCCGATCAATACCGCCCCTCTCCTCGCCCCCAGAGAGCGGCTAACACACTACCCCAGAGAGAGAAACAACCGTATAAATACGCCGCTACCCGTGAACGTTTACGGAGCAGACTTGTCACGTGGCACTCACTCTGATCTGGATTCGCGAACGTTTAAAATTGAAGAGACTAAGTAACTTCTCTATAATCTATTAGCATTATTTACCAGAGTAATTTTCCATTGTTTTGGCCGAAACATTATGATACCTTAACATTTTAATCTGTTAAATTAAATAACTTTGTTTTTGTATCAGCAAGTTTAGAAAACGTTACTTTTTCTGTCATCGCTACGGGGCACATTATTATTCTTCGACGCATTTTGAATAAAATGTCACTTTTAAAACGTTATTTTCTTAGCAAACTAACTAACCATCACGCCGTTTCTCTGAAGTTGTATGCAGAAATAATGAAACGCCATTATTTCCTGACATACTTCTCTCGATTCCTCAACATTTATATATCGTGCACGCACGTCGATTTCTCCTCACGTGACCGACAATTTCTATATGATCGATTTTATCGTACCACATTTTCTTTGGTTTTACCTTTTTTCTAGTTCCGTTTTCGTCGTTTACATATGCTATCTTTACCACGCTTTCTTCATTCATTCTTGAAATGTGTAAAAATTAGAGAAATTATTTTAGAAAAATTTGAAATTTTAAAAGCCAAAAAATGTAAGCTTAATGTTATAAATAACCAAATTCCTTAACAACTTACTATCACGTCGATTTTTTGGAAGGGTAGGCAGAAAGAATGGACCGATCACACTGTTCTATACTCATTTTCTGTTTGAACAAACGAATGTTTGCACATTTTAACATCATATGAAAAAGTTATAACTCCGTAAATGGATTCAATTATCTGCTCGTATATCAGGGTACCATAGAAAATCAAGTAAAAGCAACCTTAAGACATAAGTATATTTTTTATTTATGTGACAATCACACTGCCATCGCTAAATAGAACCCGAAACCTTCGGTGTGGCAGTTGTTGGACTTGCCACTCGACCACGAAAGTCATCTTATAAGCTGTCTGTTGTCCACTGTTGAACGTAGGCCTCTCCCAAACCACGCCACTGCCCCATATCCATCGTCTCTTGCATCCATCCACGTGCAGCAATCTTATAATATTGTCGGTCCAGCTGGCAGGAGACATCCAACTCTACGAAATCCTGTGGACGGAATCCACTCCAGTACTCGTCTTCTCCATCGTTTCTCTCTGACAAATATCTCCAATCCACTGTTACTTACGCCCGCCTATCCATAAAGTCATATCAGTCTCCCTGGTTTGTTGACGAATAAATTCATTTCGAATTCTGTCCCTCAAGGTTATTCAAAGCATTGCTTTTACCATAGCGCGCTGGGCGACTGGGAACTTGGACACCAGACGTCTTGTCAGCGTCCACATCTCGGCTCCATAAGTCATAGCTAGATATTCATTAGTTCATATCCATAAGTAATCAAAATCCAAATAATCCATTATTGTAATACTAGAGCTGGCGGTTATTGAGGAATTTTCCATAGTATGTAGCGAAGTGACTTAAAATGGTACAATGACTTATATAAGAACAAGATATGATTTTATCTCTCTGCAATAATTAATAATTGACTGGCAAACTTTTCTTTCCCGACATACTTCTCTCGATTCCTCAACGTTCATACATCGTGTCATGTACGTACGTCGATTTCACCGACTCCTCACGCGGCTGAAATAAAATATTTGATTTATTTGATCGTGCCACGTTTTCTTCGGTGTTCCTATATCTAGTGCCAATTACATTGTTAATGTATACTTTTTTACTATTTTTTCTGCATTCATTATTTTCACGTGTCCTAACCATCTTAATGATCCTTTCATTATTTTGTTCATATAACACTTTCTTTCGCACCGCATTCACTTCTTATATTTTCTTTCAACACTCATATACAGAGTATTCACACATTTGTCTAAGAGATCTCATTTCTAATGCATTCATTCTACTTTCATCCTTCTTTTGCCAGTTCCATGCTTCGCTTCCATACATAAGGATCGGAATAATAACACCATTGTGCCCTGCCATTTTAGATTTTTTGGATATGTTTTTGTTTGTGATGACAACTTTAAGTGTACCATTCACAGTTTTTCTACACATTCGTCTAAGAGATATCATTTCTAATTTTTTCTACTTTTATCCTTATTTTGTCAGCTCCATGCTTCGCTTCCGTACATAAACAATTTGAGGATTTTTTTTCTAAATGTTATGCAGAGTTTAGATTTTTATTTTATTTCAAACCACTTTCACTTTCGGCAGTCCAAATATTGAACATCTTTCAATCGAACCCATTTCATTTGAATGACACCCATCATCCACTCCGCCAAGGGGCTGTCATTATATTTGTCTGCTCTTTGTTGCCTCCCCGATTAGGGCCCGGGACAGGCGGCCCGAGCTGCCGGTGCCCTGATGCGCGGATCTAGATTATTATCACGTCTCCGTGGGATTATACGTGAACATTATTTATAACATTTATCAAGTCGCGTTAATACATCGCGCCTCTAGAGATGATACATTGAGACAGACTTAGGGTGTTTGTTTGAAAAATCAATTATTTCCATGCGTATCTTCTCTTCTTCTCAGTCGTATTCCTCATGATTGAGGGTCGTGTCCATCCTGTAAACGAGTGCTCCGCAACCAGTGTGCCATGAGCCGGATGCAGGTGTGCCGCGACCAAATGCATAATAAAAAAAATATTTAGTTATTGTCGGAACTCGTGAATTTCGAAAGAGTCGAATCCTTCGTAAATCATTTTTTAAGGATTAATTGTATTTCAATAGAGACGAAGATGCAAATTATTTGGAAACAAAATATGGTAGTCGAGGCATTTACAGGACTTATGACCTATTATTGGTTGGGTTAAGCGATCACTTAATGTTAACAACATTCCCCATTCCTCCCTTCTTATGACACCACATTTGACAAATTTTTTGGAACTTGTATATATGCTACTATTTTTTAATAACTTCACATTGTTGTACACTAGCGCCATCTATTAAGATAATATGCATCTTCGTCTCTATTGAGATACAATTAATCCTTAAAAAATGATTAACCCGCAAAGGGTAAAATTCCAGTATTTGTGTACAAGTATTTGTATACAAAAAAACAATTTCGTAAATCATTTCAGGAGACATTGGTGACTTTTTTGTTTTTGTTTATTTTAGGTCATTCGTGAAAAATCGATCGCCGCTAATTTTTTAAACTAAACAGCCATTTCCGGCCAGTAGAATTCGCGAAAAATTGGTCCTTCGATCTTTCGGGAGGAGCAAAAAAAAATCTCGTTGCTGATTTCTACTCGCCGGAAGTCGCCGATGAGCTAAACAAAACGTCTCCTGAGCTGATTGACGCCCACGTCCATGTCGAATTTTAGGCTTTGGTGTGCCGCGGAATTCTAGGAAGAACATGTGTATTGTGGAGCACTGCTGTAAATTATTGACTATGGCACGCTATGTGCTCCTGTCACCCGTCACTATCCAGGCTGCAGCAAATGAGAGACCAGTCAGATCCCTAATTTGATCAGACTGCCGGCTCGGTGGTCGTCTTTGTGGTCGCCTTCCCTCCGCTTTGCCCATGATGATGAGCTTTTCAAGGTTATCCTGATCTCTCGGGCTATGTCCAAAATATTTCAGCACTCTCTGAGAGCACATCCGCGTGAGTCTTGCCTTGATACCCAGCTAGTCAATGGTTGACTGGTTTTTCTGCTTGTCGTCCAGGGTATACGTAGCATTCGTCGCCACCATCACATCTCGAAAACATCAATTTTGGACCTCTCCGATGTTCGTATAGTCCAAGACTCGCAACCATAAAGGAATATGGAGAAAACAAGGGTTTGAACCAGTCTCATCTTGCTCTTGTTGGAGATATTTTTGTCTTGCCATATCTTGGTGAGCTTTGTCATGGCAGTATTAGTTATTAGGGTTCTGCGTCTAATCTCCCTCTCGCATCCTTCCTGCGTATAGGGGAGTAAAAGTGTTTTTCTCGCGGACCACTAAATTGCCCCTTAAAAAAACGTAAAGTCAATTTCTAAATGAAAATCGAGAGATGAGAATCAATACTGATTTGTGTATTCAGGAAGCATGTTCACAGCGAACGGCCGAACGAATAGTGACGTCGAAAAAGGGTTGGTGTTGGTAACAAAGTTAATGGAGCTTTAAAAATACGAGTTGTTATTGGAAACAAGAATTTATAAAAGCGAAAATGGCCGTTCACAATGGAGCTCAGGTCCCGACTCTTATGTATGGAAGCGAAGCATGGAACTGGCAGAAGAAGGATGAGAGCAGAATAAATGCGGTAGAGATGAGGTCTCTAAGACGTATGTGTGATATAACGATGGTATAACAGTATCTCAGATGCTGATATATGAAAGAAATGTAAAGCGGAAGAAGGTATTATGAACAAAATAATGAAAGGATAGCTTCATTTGTTCGGATATATCGAGCGCATGGATGGAGAAATAATGGTTAAGAAAGTATACTTAAATAATGTAAATGTAGTACGGAGTCGAGGTAGACCGATGAAAACTTGGGATGACCGAATTAATCAAATTTTAAAGGTCGGCCATGATAGATGTCTTAAGAATCGACGTGCGTATATGATTCGCTGTATGAATGTGGAGGAATCAAGAAACATGTGTCAGGATCGAGAATCAAATCAAATCAAATCAAATCAGTTTATAAACACAAAAGACATTACAAACAGGAAAATGTTTAAGGCATCTATTGAGTACAGGAAAAATATTATAAAAATACAACAAAGTACCAGGAACGCATTAGAGATGGTAAGACATTAGGAAGACAACATACTTTCTAAAGTCAAGAGTATTTGTCCCCTGAACGTACCTTCACTAATATAAAAGACGTCGATCTCCGAGGAGATCGCGTTCAGCAGACTAATTGCTCTTCCCACCGGTGTCACCAGAGGCAGATTGGTTCTGGTGGCCGGTTGGTAAAACAATCTGTGCTGTCGCTGTCGGAGAAATCTATCAGGGACAAAAAGACCAACACCCTCTAGCACGGCCGAGTTCTCGAAATATTTGTGTCCGAGTTCTCGAAGTGTGGCGGCCCATTCTCTCTGGCTTTCCCTTTGGGGAAATGGCGTGATGGCCTGTTGTTGCATTTTAATATTCGAATTACTTAGCTTGGTATTCTCTGAAAACCATTATCTACATGCTTTACTTATTGTCTGTAAATACCGTAACAGAAATCAGGCAAGTGAATATTTTTTCGAATCAAGACCATTTTTCGCTTGAAACCAGAACGCATAAAGATTTTAAGAAATTAATTTTTAACCTTCCCCAGAACAATCGTACTTCACTGTCACAATAATATCCCGCAGCAGGAAAGAACACTTAAAATCAAAATATAAATCTCGGGATTGGTTAATAATAAACCTACTCTTTATTTATAATGAAATACGAGTATGTTAAAAACATATACATCATAAATTTATCGCGATTGTTTTGTCGGTTTTATAGGGATTTTTATTAATATAAAAATACAAATACTAGTGACAAGTTTGTTTCTCCATGCGAGGGCATTTTCGAGACGAAAACAAATTTGTCACAATTAATTATATATTATAATAATATAAATAAAAATCCCCTTAAAACTGACCAAACAATCGCGTTTACATTATCATGAATAATGGAGTTTTACAAAATAACACATGACCATAAATTATTAATATATAAAATAAATTTAAAATAATTTATAGTGCTGTGCCAATTTAACTCGGGTAAATAAACGTCTTCGCTTTCGATTTTCAGTATATATAATATTTTAGTTTACTACCCCTGATCTGCATGCATATAAAGAACTCGGTTAGCAATAGTGTCACCAGTCTGTCGATGCCAGCGATCCTGGCGAAACCGGTCGCTGTCGAAATAAAGAGAAAAGTGGAAGTAGTTAAAAAAACATCGTTTTATTATACAAGGATTAATTGTATCTCAATAGAGACGAAGATGCAAATTGTTTTCTGGGAACAGAAGGTAGTGGCCGAGGCACTTACAGGACTTATGACCTGTCATTGGTTGGGTTGAGCGATCGCTTCACGTTTAACAACATTCCCTATTAATTTATTATTCAAAATGAACTTCCATCCAGACATTTCAGTAAAATCATTTGATTATCATATATTTTTCTCTGAGTTTGTCATCAAATCGTATGTAAGAATGTTTATTTACATTCTAGAATTTTTACGTAATGATAAAACGTCAATATGCCGGGATCCCGAGATTGCTTACCCTACGCAGATGGGATGAGGGATGGTAGCGATGATGTTCCCGCGACAGAGGCTGCGAGCAAATAAAATGGATGTATAAGATAATAAGGAGCCAGATCCGTACGAATATTTACTTTTCCGTTCGCTTATTTCATTTTTTATCTCCCAGCGTTACATCCTACAGATTTAATAAACTACAAGGACAACCGTGCTGGATATCCGGCAATATTTCTTATTTCCTATTAATGCTTACTTACGCATCTAACAAAGTTGTTTAGAAACGTTATTACATGCGATCTGCTGATAAAAGCGTGTAAAATAAAAATCTATTAAAGAATAAACGATTATTCCGCGCTTTCATAAAAGCATTATAATGTTTTCTTCTTCAAATATAAAATATACAAAAATGAAATTAAGTAATAATAATATCCATGTTAAATGTTTCTTGAATAATGATGTAAAATTCCACCTTCTTCTTCTTCAACAGCCGTTGTCGTCCACTGATGGACATAGGCCTCCCCCATACTTCTCCATGTATGACATGTCATCGGGGGGTGGTTGGCATTACAACGCCACGCTTGCCAGACGGGTTGGCGAGGTGTCTTTCCACGTTAGCCTATGCATCAATATTATCCACCAAGGTTATTCACACTCGAACTCTAATATTTAGCATAGTTTCTAGGGGAGACCAAAGTCGAGGAGGTGTGGATAGGTACTTGGGATCAGATCAATCCTCCAGCGTAGCACGGTGATGGCCATGATGGTCAATAGGATTCCCCTTACTCCCCCAAACAAAACTCCATATTAAATAATAAATACGAACGAAAACATCTGTTATTGATGGTTGAGGTATTAATTTTGTAGAATTTCATTATTAATTTATAATAGTAAACACGATTGTTTAGTGGTTTTACTTGAATTTAATTTATATAAATTGTGATAAATTTGTTTCTCCTTGCGATGGCATTCTCAACCAGTTTGAGAATGTCCTCGCAAGGCGAAACAAATTTGTCACAGTTGACTAACTAACTAACTAACTAACTCCCCGGAGGGGTAGGCAGAAAGAATGGAACGCCACACTGTTCTGTCCTGACATACTTCATTCGCTTCCTCTACATTCATACATCTTGTCATGCACGCACGTCGATTTCTCCGACTCCTCACGTGACCGACATGCAATATTTGATTGATTTGATTGTGCCACGTTTTCCTCGGCCTTGCACTATTTTTTAGCTCCTTTCACGCCGTTTACATACTCGTATACCTTCTTTACCATTCTGTCTCTTCACTCATTCTTTCCACGTGTCCAAACTATCTTGATTTAATTTATATAAATTAAATCTAAGTAAAACCACTACACAATCGTGTTTACTATTATAAATTTATACGTCTGTTTTCGAGAAATTATATTATATTTTATGTGAATAACACTTTCGCCTGTCTCAGGCATTCCAATTGTTTTCTTATGTATATAATTTTATTCATATTAATTATTAAGGCAAATATGTTATTTTAATAAAATAAACAAAACTTCTAGGAAACAGGCATTTAAATATCCTAATGAGTATTATTGGAGAAAAATATCCGTTTCCATGAAGATTTGTCATATTTCGTTCATTATTTATCATATAGGAGTGACATGTTACACCCTGCTTGGATATTATCAAATGTAATAAATAGTACAAAACTATAAAACTAAGTTTACAATTCTTCTTCTTCTTCAAGTGCCCTGTCGGGTCCCCCCAACGTTGGCGATCACCTCGGCGAACCTGTCCCTGTCCTGCGCCACTCGGAACAGCTCCTCCACACTTCGGATGCCGGTCCACTCCCTCACGTTTCGCAGCCAGGACATTTGTCTCCTTCCGGGCCCTCGGCGTCCCTCAATTTTCCCCTTCAATATCAGTTGGAGAAGGTGGTACTTTACCTCACGCAGTACATGACCCAGATGTGAGATCTTTCGAACCTTGATAGTTGATAACAATTCCCTATCAACTCTAGCTCGCCTCAGGACTTCGGTATTGGTAACCATGTCTGTCCAGGGAACTCTGAACATTCGGGAATGGAGACACATTTCAAATGCTTCCAGTCTGTTCATTGAGTTAACTTTCAAGGTCCAAGTTTCACACCCGTACGATAAAACAGACCTTTCACACCCGTACAATAAAAAAGATTACAAAATTTTTATAGTTAATATTTAAAACCTTATTTCATACCTGTAAATGGTAAAGTAAATAAAAATAATAATTTCGTTATGAATTCGAACAGAATAGTTATTGAAATCATATGTGTTGTTTCATAATATCAAAACGAGGTATATATATATATATAAGATGTTACTTTGATACCCTAACGTTTTGTTCTAACATTGTTAAAGAGATGATCAAATCGAATTAAGCAATGTTAGTTAACCAGTCGTAACGATATCTAATTTGGTCCGTACAACTGAGTTCACGGATAAAACGCTGAAACTCTGTTTTCAATATTACAATTATAACATTTTAAAAACTAACTAACTAACTAACTAACCATCACGCCATCTCCCCGAAGGGATAGGCAGAAAGAATGGACTGCCACACTTTTCTTTCCTGACATATTTCTCTCGCTTCCTCAACATTCATACATCGTGTCATGCACGCGCGTCGATTTCTCTGACTCCTCACATGACCGACATTCAATTCTGGTTCCATTTACATAATTAACATAATTTTTTTTACCATTCATTCTTCATTCATTCTTTCCATATGTCCAAACCATCTTAATGATCTTTCATTATTTAGGTCAAAACACCATCAATCGCATTGCATTCACTTTTTATATTTTCATTCGACACTCTATCATACACAGAGTATCCACACATTCGTCTAAGAGATCTCATTTCTACTGCATTTATTCTACTTTCATCCTTCTTTTGCCAGTTCCATGCTTCGCTTCCATACATAAGGGTGGTGTTCTTCTACATAATACCATTATGCACTGCCATCTTAGATTTTTATTATAAAATATATTTTACGAGATATGTTTGTTCAGATTAAATGTTATCGATTTCTTCAATGAAGGTCTCGTATATCAGAAAATCCAATTTTGCAGTTACAACAGTTGTTCACGCGCGGATCGAGGAGGGACTGCAGTATCTTGTAACCCGCTTGTGAAACCTATTTGCGCCGGGCGGGGGGCGGCGGGGTGCGGCGGGGCTGGTATGCTCATTGAAATGTTGTTTGTGCTCCTGGTATCCAATAGAACCGGCTTCCAGCGGACCATGAGTTCTCAATTTCCCGCGAATTGAGAAAATTCTTAATTTTATCTTTTCTGCTACGGGTATCCGAGAGGATCATGTTGTAGAAAGGTTTTTCTTATCATTATTTATATGTGTTGAAAAATTTATTGCGGAAGACAATTGTTTTAATTTTTAACTTAATAACTTAACCTAACCTAACCTAACTTTTTTTTGCGTAGGAGGTGGGGAATCTTTCATGAAACTCCCTATGACCCGTGCCAAGTAGGGTTGTGTAAGATTCTTACTGACTAAACCCCACCCCCTCTGACTATCGTACACTAACCTAACCTAACCTAACCTAACCATCACGCCGTTGCTAGTAGTATCTTTGTATATGTATATGAATAAGTTATATTTGTTTTCACGATGGATATAGCTAACTAAATAATTAACTAAACAACGCGCCGTCACCACGAAGGGGTAGCAGAACGATTGGACTGCCACTTTTTTCTATCCTTGACATACTTATCTCGCTTCCCTAACATTCATACATCGTGTCATGCACGCACGTCGACTTCTCCGACTCCTTACGTTACTGACATTATATTTTTGATTTATCTGATCGCGTCACGTTTTCCTTGGTCATCCTCTGTTTTTAGTTCCATTTACATCGTTAACATGAACTTTTTTTAACTATTCTTTCTTCATTCATTCTTTCCAAGTGTCCAAACCATCTAAATGATCCTTTCATTATTTTGTTCATAACGCTATGATTCGCACCGCATGCACTTCTTATATTTTCATACACAATTTTTCTCACATTCATCTAAGAGATCTCATTTCTACTGCATTTATTCTACTTTCATAATTAATTATACTTTCGTGAGTCATTATTGAAAATAATTTTAATTAATTTAAAGTAGTTTTTACACCACTATACATTTTTTTTGGTAAAACTAAACGGTTTCGTTCCCGCCAGAGCTTCGTTAGGGTCACAAAATATTTTTTAACCTTGACGAAGCTTCGGCGGCAGCGAAACCGGTTGGTTTTAGCAAAAAAATAAACTGGTGTAATTATTTTCAAAAACTAACCAATGAGCTGAGCTACTCACGAAAATGGCGCTTTACAAATAAGCCTAATTATTATTATTATATTATGGTAATGGAAGTAATGGTTAAAGAATTTATTTCACAATCTCTAATATAAGCAAATATAGCTCGTTATTATGAAACTAAGCCAAGTGAAGGGAAAGCGACCACATGGATGACCACCAAATCGCTGGTCCGTTCAAATACCCATACCCCCTCAGTGATGAGGGATATGATTAAGAATGATGATTTTATAAAACCATAAAATATATATGCATATATTACATATATGAGTATATCTTCTTTCTGGTGCTATGTCCGGTCCCCTCAACGTTGACGATCACTACAACGAAGGCATCTCTGTCCTGCGCCACTTGGAATAGGTTCTAAACTCTGCTCACTCCTGTTCATTGCCTAATATTTCCCAGCCAGGACTACTGCCTTCTACCAACTCCCCGATATCCCTCTATTTTATCCATTTATATCAGCCGAAGGAGGGGTTATTTTTTTCCCCTTAGCACATGACCCAAAAATGATACCTTTCTAACTTTCACACTCTATTACAGCTCTTTATTGGCTCTAGCTCTCTGTAGAACGTCTGTATTACTGACCATATAGACGGAGCATTCTGCGGTATATCCACATCTCAAACGCCTCCAACCCCTTTATAACATTTACGAGTAGGTATTTACAGAGTTCAAGTTTTACAGCCATATAGTAAAACACATCATGTATATTACATATTAGCATTACTTTAATCTTCCAGAATTAGGAGTACGTTTGCGTTATAATCCCACTAAACATTTCTTTGCCAAGTCTGATACCGGGTAAATCTGAGTTTCGCGCACGTGCACGTGAGTTAACACCCTTTTACGCGGCTGTACCGTGCCGCCGACAGCGTAAAGGAAAAATTCCACACTGCATTAGTAATGATAAGCATAAACAGGTACTAAAGCCTTTCCCCCACTCCGGGGCATCAGGCACAAATGTTACAGGGGAATTATTAAGGACACTCTACTTAACTCCGGTAGTTGGGTCCCGTGTACATACATACACACACACGACATAGTCTGGAGGAAATCCTTCCTTAAATAAATGATTCCCTGGTCTTTTTATATCGGTCTGGTGTTATATGCTGGTTTTCGTTAAAGTCTACTTTTCGACACGTATTGTGTGTGAGTTTACAAGGACCTTTAATCAAAAATCGAATGTTAAGTATACTTATACAATATATTATAATATTATATGCACTATTATATACACTTATTCCTCTCTCTATCCATCTCTCGTCTGCTGGATGTAGACTTGTTCAAATAGTTCAAATTTTCTCTCTCTTTTGCTATCCAGATTCATCCTCCCGTATTTACACTAGTTCGTATTTATATAATTTATGGAATAAAAACATATATGCAGACGACGCTGTTTTAATCGCTGACAGCATGGACGATCTACAAGTCCTAGTGTCATGAATATACGAAGTATGCAATAAGTATGACCTTGTGATGAAAGCTTCAAAGTCTAAAGTTATGGTATTTGAAAAGGAAGAATGTATGACAGATTGTGACATAAGTGCGAACGGTGAGAAATTAGAGCAAGTTGGGAAACATGTTATACAAGAGATGGAAAAATGGAGAAAGATATCGGAAGAAGGGTTGGAGCTGGTAACAAAATAAATGAAGTGCACTCAAAGTCTATTACCGTGCAAATAGAGCAATATATCGAAGAAAGCTGGTAAGGTGCACTCAAAGTCATTACCGCAAATAGAAATATATCGACTGAAGTAAAAATGGCAGTGCACAATGGAGTTCTAGTGCCGACCCTTATGTATGAAAATAAAGCTTGGAGTTGGCAGAAGAAGGATGAAAGTAGGATAAATGCCGTAGAAATGAGGTCACTAAGAAGGATGTGCGGAAAAACAATGTATGATAGAATATCTAACGATGAAGTAAGATAAGAATCTAAGGCGGATGTATGCATGATAAATAAAATCAAGAAAGGGTCTCTAAGATGGTTTGGACATATGGAACGAATGAATGAGGGAAGAATGGTTATAAAGATATATACAAGTAGTGTGAATGGAATAAGATGTCGAGGAAGGCCAAGGAAGACATTGCATGGCCAAATTAATCAATTACTGAAAGGCAGCCATGTTCGAAGTAGGAATAATCGCCAATCGTGCATGTCACGATGTGTGAATGTAGAAGATGGTGGCGATCCATCTTCTCTGCCTACCCCTTCTGAGAAACGGCGTGATGGTTAGTTAGTTAGTTAGTTAGAGTTTTCCAACGTCATGGTTACTGTCCTGCGGATTGGTCTGCAATACGCCTCACTCGTTCCTTTCACTCAGCCCTGTCTTCAGCCAGTCTTTTCATTTCTATGTAGCTGCCACAGCTCGCGTCTCTTATCATCTGGTCTATATAGGCGTCCCTTGGGCGGTCTCTGCAATTTCTGCTCTCAACCATTACCTCTGCGATTGTACCAAGCAAGGCGAATGCCTAATGTTATGGCCAATCTAGTTTGCTCCTTGCTGGGCAGATTTTTTAAGCATTCAACTTCTCATTTGCTTTTTTGGATGTGTTCCGACCATTGGATTCCAATCATTCGTCTGTAGCATTACATTTCGAAAGTAACTATACGTTTGAGCCGAGTTTTTAATTCGTTTAAAATAATATGAGTATAATGCGAGATCTATTTAATGTGACTATGTCAGCTTAAGCGAAAAGCGTTTGCGTCATAAATGAGAATTCTTTTCTCCTTGAGATTTGAATTGCATTTTATGCATGTCACGTTTAGACTAATGACGCAGAATTCATACATAAAAGCTTTCGTATTTGCATACAGTGTAAACATTACGGCGACATGCAATACTCATATGAAATGCATGCAATAATGACGTGTTTCATATTGTAGGATTAGGCTTTTCAATTGTAAATAAAAGTTGCTATTCACATTGTTCCTGCATTGTTCAACTATTTGTAAAGAAATGAAGACTATTAAAAAAAAATAATTAAAAATTAAATCACATGAAATTGGGAAGAAATAGCAAAAAAAAAATAGAGAAATAGTAACTACTATATGAGAGATTGATGAAACTAATTTCTTATACGGATATTAAAAATATTATAATTCAAAACTGATATAAATTAAACAATGAATTTTTTTTTTTTTAATATTCATATTTCGTTAAAATCCACTAATGTTTGTGTCTGCGACCGGTTTCTGCAGAAGATGACAGCGAGCGGTCGAAAGCGGTCGAAGACTCAAACATTAGTGAATTTTAAATAAACACACCTTTAAAAAAAGTTATGTAGTTTAATTTATAAAAATATATTTAATCATTATTTACAATTAAATTTCAAATATATTTTTTTATATATAATAAAATAATAGAGATAAACAATTATTACGAATGAAAACGTCTGCATTCTACAAGTTATATTATATTTTATTGGAATGAAATATTTCGCCTTGGTACGGCATTATAAAAAAAATATTATAATAAAATTTCCTGAAAACAGATGATATCATTTGAAATAATTATTAAATATGGAGTTTTACATCATTGTTCAAGAAGCAAAGAACTATAGATTAATGGTAAATCTCTTACTCTACATACTGAGGTCGCTTTATACAATCTGATTTTCACACAAGTTTTATGAATTAACGAAATTTTTATATTTTATTTTAAATACCCGTTAAAGTAAGACAAGCTGTAATGAAACAATTCAGTGTATATCATTTGGGAGTATTTTATAATATTATACAATGCAACATAAATAACGTTGTGTATCAAAGTACATAGACGTAAATGGCAGGACATGTTACAATTGACAAAGTAGTCTATTATAGACCAACTGTAAAGCAACAATAAAATAATCCAGGGTTAACGAGATGGCACTAAACTTTTTATTGAATTTTTACAACGGACCTGCGAATTTCGTCTCTTGGCCGGTATTTGAATTGTAAAATTTTAAACGGTTTTGTACGGCAGGGCTGGCTGTTTGGTCAGACCAGTAGGATGTTTATATTAAACATCCCCTCAGTGCTATCCAAATGGGAATGAATTATTCCGTAATACCTCTTTAACGACCAGCGAGAAAAGGCTAAAATGTTTCGGCACCGGCCACTTAACGATTATCATAATAAAACGAATAATGGCCGAAATAAATTTTCATTTGTACACGTATTCCGTACGCCACGCACCCTGCGACTAATTCGTACAAATATGTTGTAATAATGGATTTTATTGCGTATTAATTCAATTGAACTATGTCTAGTGTGTATCGCCTTGATTTACGACACTGCGGAACTAGGAACTATGAAAAAATATTCAATGCGACAGTTATCATTAAATTGTGTGCTTTGACAAAAAATATATCGTAAGGAATTTGTGTGTAATACGTTTTGAAAGCAAAATGTTCGTTATTGAAATATAAAAAAAACCGATTTATTTTGTTTTTTTGAATGTATACAAATACTGGATTTTACCCATTGCGGGTTAAAGATTTTTAAGGATTAATTGTATCTCAATAGAGACGATGTATATTTTTTCTTGGAAACAGAATATGGTAGTCGAGGCGTTTACAGGACTTATGACCTGTCATTGGTTGGGTTAAACGATCGCTTTGTGTTAACAATATTCCCCATTCCGACCTTCTTACGACCACCACGTCTGAAATTTTTTTGAAAGATGTATATATATATATATATATATAATATATGTTACGATGTTAAGAACATTTCACATTTTTAGGTCAATCTATACTAGCGCCATCTATTATATACTTTCATATTGCATTAATAAAAATTTTCTGCTTAATGCTTACATCTTCTTCTTCTTCTTCGATGGCCCTACAGCCCATATCGAGCCTTAGCCTCCAGTATTCTTCGCCTCCAACTTCTCCTGTCCTCCGCTTCGACCCTCCAATCTGACACTCTTAACAATCTTGCCCCATCTCTCCCAATTTCATCCTCCCATCGTAGCCTTGGTCGTCCAATTGGTCTTCTACCACCTGGATGCCACTCCAGCAATCTTTTTGGGGTTCGCGATGACGGCATCCTCTGCACTTGACCGGCCCATCTCAGTCTATTCAGTCTGACCTGTGTGGAGAGACTGGGAGCTTTGTAAATATGGTACAGCTTACATATAATCTTAAAAGTGGAAGTACTCGTAGTTAAAAAAACATCATTTTATTTAATTATTATTAAAAAATGAAATTCATGTTGTTGCCAAAGTTTAAAGAACATTGTTCTAGAAATACATGAATCTATAGGCACTCAAATGAGACTTTTTAAAATGTGACATTTAGAATATCCGATATCAAAGTATGGAAGTGCCACACTTCCACACTTTAACATCTACCCAAACATAGTATGTTCTATTCATTATGGTTCAGAAATTTAAAATCTGAATGTGCATCCTACTATGAACTAGTTAGAGGAATTTAAATGTTTATTACACAGAAGAATCCGAAGCATCCTCATACGTCTTCAGCGCCTTAAAAATAATGAAGTTTTGGGATTTGCTTTTTCTTGTACAGGGGAACCTTCGCTTATCTTTCTTTCTTGTTTCATAAGTAACTTCATGGTGATTGCCTCTGATCTCCTTAAAGAATTTTTGGGATGTGCATCCACAGATAATTTCATGAATAAGAAATAAAACATTACGGACAATTATTTCCTATAATGTCATTTCTTTCAGCATCATCTGGGATTTATTAATCTTCTTAATTTTATTCTAATTTCTTAACAAAAACAACAAACCATCACGCCGTTTCCTCGACAAGGTAGGCAGAGAAGATTGACCGTAACACTACTCGATACTGACACACATCTCTAGATTCCTCACATTCATACAGCGAGTCATAGACGCCCGTCGATTCTTCCGACTTCTTACATGGCCGACCTTTTAAATTTGATTATTCTGTAGTCAGGCTGGCTTCTCTTAGAAGGTTAAATCCCAGCTATCCCTCCATTTCTTTGGCGGTCTTCCGGGGTACTTCCGGGTACATGTCAACACCACAATCTTATTCAATATCCAAAAATATTTTGTTTTTGCTGCCACGGTAATTTATGTGAGAAAGAAACTAACTAAATAACTAACTATCACGCCGTTTTCCCGGAGGGGTAGGCAGAGAGGATGTGGCTATCGCCAAGAATCGTACCCGGGACCTTCGGGGTGGAAGTTAAAGCATTTACCACTTGGCCCCGAAGGTCGTCAATACTACTTGTATATATCTTTTTAACAATTCTTTCTTCATCCATTCGTTCCATATGTCCCAACCATCTTAGTGACCCTTTCTTAACTATATTTTTCACGCATTCATCCGCCTTCCATGCATTTCTTACTTCATAATTAGATATAATAACATATATTGTTTTTTTTACACATTGTTCTGAATGATCTCATTTCTCGGAATTTATCCTACTTTCATCCTTCTTCTTTCAACTTCAAGCTTCACTTCCATACATAATGGTCGGCACTAGAACTCTATTGTGCCCTGCCATATTTGCTATTATACATTCGATATGTGTCTATTATCAAATATATTATTGTCATAGTTGTTGAATGAGTGGAACCTTGAAGTACTATTAAAAACATTTTTGTTTTAAAATATTGTTTTTCAGTCATGTACGTATAGTACAGAGAAGAGGACCTAAATGTGAACTGTTGTTCTGGAGGCGTTACTTTGAACGTTTAATTTTTATAACTCTACGAATTGTGCCGTAAACCGTTTTATAACATCTCTAGCATTCCATTTTCATTTTGGGAATATTTAGGTTAGCAAACAATTAAAATTCAGATTTATGTTAATTAAATTCTCGACCTTTGAATGAAATTCTTGCAAAAGAAATAGCCCCGTAACTGAAATAATAAAAAAACCGAGTCCCACCATCACTCTGTTGACAATACACAAAAATATTAAATTTTACACGATTCCCTGTTTTGTAGAAGGACCTCTCAAAGAAAGATGATAAAACGGGGAATGCTGGAAATTTACAAAATGAAGGAAGAAAATAACGAAAACAATTGAAATAATAATAGGAATCAACATTTCAAAGTAAATTGTTACGCTCGTTTACGTAAAAATATAATTAATAGGAATAATTGTCTCGGATAAGCAAGAGTAGATGACGAAGCGGGCTTCTTTTCTCTACAATAATTGCTATTTTGATGTACATCTTGAGTGCAAACAGCCGTTTGACGAGAATTCAAATCTTAAGGTGGGACAGTAAAATATTTTCTTTAAAATGCTTGAGAAGCGTAATACGAGACAAAATTTAATTTAATTCGTTGTTTTAAGGCGCAGATTATCAGTGTCTAGGATACAAGTGACGTTTTTTATGTGCTAGTATGGATGAGAATACTCCTCATCAAGACCTATGTATGGAGTGTCTTGATGTACGGCTGCGAGACATGGTGCCTATCCGAAAGGGATAAGCGGAGACTAGAGGCTTTTGAGATGTGGTCCTATAGAAGACTCTTTGGAATTTCCTGGAGAGACCACATCACGAATGAGGAAGTTCTTCAAGGAATCGAAGGAGGAAGGCACCTGCTCAGGACCTTGTCCGAAAGGCGTGCAAGATGGATCGGCCATGTAATACGTCAAGAGGGTCTCTTGCATGCCATAATGGAGGGTATGATCGAGGGGACAAACTCTAGGGGACGCCCACGCCGAGAGTACCTGGAGGACCTGTTGGTGGACGTACGCTGCTCATCATATGCAGATTTCAAAAGAGCCGCACAAGACAGGGAAAAATGGAAGAGAATAATGGAGGAAATTGCTGCAAACCAATCCCAGGATTGAAACCAGGGAAGAGAGAGTATGGATGATGGAATATTTTCAAAATCTTAACAAGATTTAACACTAAGAATACTTAATAAATGTTTCGATCTTAGCAATGGTTGACTCACAATTGAAATACTTTCTGTTTGATAAAAGGTGCATCTAGGTAGTAAGCGCATTTCGAACGTTGAATTTCATCGCCTCAGATTTAGACATTTTTAGTGTCAATGAAGCAGTGTTCATAAACAATATAAATATGTATTCAATGATTAATTGTATCTCAATAGAGACGGAGATGCAAATTGGAAACAGAATATGGTGATCGAGGTGTTTACAGGACTTATGACCTGTCATTGGTTGGGTTAAGCGCACGCTTTATGTAATACAACATCCCCATTCCACCCTTCTTACGACCACCATGTCTGCCAAATTTTTGAAGTTGTATATATGTTAATATGTAACACCCAACTTCACATGTTATAATCAATGGGTAAATAAAATCCAGTATTCGTCTACAAGTATTTGTATACATTCAAAAATGTTGTAAAAATATATGTATTATTACCTCTGGAAACACCTGCCTCACTAACGTTTACATATTTGAGATCGTTCTGAGATAAATTGTTCTTTAATATTTTCATTTCATTTATTTATTTTAACATATCAAAAGAATCACAGAACTACATTCCAATACACCAATGATTAAAAAAATCATTAACAAAAAGTTTGAGACACAATAGTAAATTACGCATAATGAATTAATGTGATGAACTCACAATTGTAACAATGACAGAGACAGCGCCTCCATCAGGTCAACTACACTATCACTAAATTTGCCGATCTCCGAGGTGATACGATTTAGCAAAGACATTGCTCTACCTACCGGCATAACCATTGGCAGGTTGGTTCTGCATCATAGGAGATGAAACAATCTATGGCCCCTTTGTAGAAGATAATTATTAGGGACGAACAGACCTACATCACTCTGATTTCTGAGTTGCATATACAACCGCCTATCAATCGAAAGAAGTGAACACCCAAGTGAATGTCTCGTCTCCTCTCGAGTAACTGGTAGCCTAACATCCCTAGCAAGAAATCATTTGGAAAGAGTTGTGGGTAATATGTTGTATGCTCTGTAAAATTTCATCATGTTATTGTTATTTTTGTTAAACTGTTTTGTGTCCAAACGAGTCGTCCAAATGTAGTTAGTTTGTTATGTTACATTTGTGTAAAAAGGTGAATAAATTCATCTGATAGACGGCTCCACCCGTCATTTCATCGGTAACAACGATTTATTTTCGGACGGTAACATTTCCCACTAGCATTTAAAAATATATAGTAGGAAGCAGCTAAATAGTTAAAATCTTAATGTTGGTTATTCAAATTAATTGGAGTTAAGTGAAAACTGTCATGATGTTATCCTAACTCCGAAAGGAATAGAACAAGAAGGTAGGAGTCCATTGTAAATTATATTAAAATGAAAAAAATGGGAATAACTAACAAACGTTCATCACGCCGTTTCCTCGGAAGGGTAGGTTGAGAGGATGGATCGCTTTATTGTTCTGTCCTGACGCACCTCTCTTGGACGATTTTTCCGAGTTCAAATGTGTCCGCCTTTCAGTATTTGATTAATTTGGTCATGTCATGCTTTTGTTGGTCTTCCACGACTTTTCTCACCCCACTCACACTGCTTGTATACAACATTTTAACCGTTCTTATCTCATCAATTCGTTTCATATGTCCAAACCATCTCAGGGATCTTTTTTTTAATTTTACTAATAATGCAATCATCTGCCTTACATTTCTTCCTTATTTCGTCGTTCGGTATTCTATCATATATCGTTTTCCCGCATATTCTTCTCAGTGATCTTATTTCTATGAGAATTGAGTAACTAAAATTTGTTTAGTTACCTTTATTATTATTTTGGTTTGGAGTAGCACGATTTACTGTTTTCTGTCGAAACCGATGGGAACTAGAATAAAAATAAAAGGAATAAAATAAACATATATATTTTAAAATTGCATAATTTTTAATTTAGATCATTGCTTTTTTTTACCCTTTTAAGTGTATTTTTTTCGACATATTTCGAAGGTTCCATAGATCTTCCGACGACGAAACCTTCGAAAAATAAACTGAAAAGTGTTTATTTTACAAATAAAGACGTAATAAAATTATTTTCTGGATTAAACGAAAACATTTTAAGTTGTTTGCGTAACTATTAATTGAACGGGATTTTAGGTCAATGAACAATATTGCATATAATTATGTCTGTTATTTTTCTGTCGCCGGCAGCTAGAACTATTTAGGTCAGCCTTATTCCGCAAAGAAAAACAAACCACCCCCACAGAAGGGATCAACAACGGGATTGATAATTCCCCCGCCGCGTGCCTTACATTCGAGGGAATATTGGGCGGGAATGGATGGAAGATTTATGTACTCGGTTGAAAATCGACCGGAAAAACGGTATAATATAAAAGAAAATCAGATTGTTTATGTGTTTGATAGATGATTTAAAAGCAAATAAAGTATGAAAGTCTTGGGGGTAAGAACCAATTCAGCTAGTCCAAGGCATTAAACTTTCTTAATTCTTTTTTAGATAACATCGAAATTCCAAAATAAACAAAACACTCCTTTCAACAGTCTCTCTTCATCTAAATTTTAAATTAAATTTTCTTTGAAGTTTTTTTTTTTAAATACTATAAAAATATAAGTTATTTCTATCAAATGTTATCATAAAGATTGATTTCAATTATTTTTTATTATGAAATAATTCGGCTTATTAAAGCAAAATTAATTTCAAATCCTAAGGGTTGGATTACAACCTGCCAATGCCAGCGAGCCTGGCAAAGGTCCCTGTCGAAATAATACAGCTTACCGAGTTTTTATTTTGCTATTATTACTTGTGAAGAAGTTTGTTTTTTTATGCAAACTTCTATAAAATGTTTCAGTTCAAAAATACCTAATTTCGTTACACAATACTAAATTCATATTAGTAGAATCACGTTGCCCCTTTTCCTTTATACGCTCTAAATCAATATTCAACACGTGTATAGGGTATGAGAATAGTACACGAGAAAAGGAATCAGAGCTCATTTTTCACAGTAGAGTGTAATATTAAATGTTCACTTAATGGTAATCTTTCTTAAGGGGCATCACTAGTGTGATTGCCTGAAAAAATGGGATTTTTGGAAATTGTTTAATAGAAAACTACTAAATGGAATGTTTTATTATTTTAAGGGTATTTTTGTGAATATATCATAAATATATCACAAATTTTTTGGACAAAAAAATTAAATTTAGCGAGTTATTCGTCATCTTCCAAGGCTCCAAAAAGTCCCCATAATGCTGCAGTGATAGCGACCTTCATAGTGCCTGAAATAAAAAAAAAACGATTATTAAACTAATAGATTTTTTCGTACCATGACCCTCGACCGAAAAAAAATTAATATTAAGAAATGGCGGAGTTTTTCAAAAAAGTTTCTGTCCATCAATATGATAAATGATTGATCATGAAATATTCCCAATGATCATCGCTTGATCAACCAAAAAGTTATACAGTAATATTCAAATTATTAAAGCAATATGATTTATGATCGATCACGGATCAATAACAATTATCAATGATTGATAAATCGAGAAATTGTATTGTAGGATAAAAAATATTCAAAATCTCTATTTTCAATAGTTGAAACAATAGTTGATTTTTCATAAAGACCAAAACTTTAAATAAAACTTGTTTATACAAATAAAGTTTCTCGGCACCTGCCAAGAAACTACGAGTGACCCAAAGAGCCATGAAAAGAGCAATGTTAGGAATAAGCCCAAGAAACAGAGTCAGAAACGATACGGTGAGAGAAAAAACAAAGGTAACTGATATCATCCACCGGGTGGCGATGGGCAATGGGCAGTAGGGTGTCCCTTATATGGGCAAAACATTTTTTTTTGAATTATTGAAACGCATACCCCTTAATTGTGTTAAATAGTCTACTAGTTACCCAAATACAGAATTTCAACTTCCTACGTTAATTCTAACCCATGCCGACTTGGCCTCAAAGTTTTAGAAAATATCTGCTTTATGTGTCTCTTAAATGTAGTTGTAGATGATCACTTAAAACCATTATGTTAGATAAATATTGATGAAAACATATATTTATATAATGTTTTTCTTGTAATTATTAAAATAGATCCAAATTTATATTTATTTACTTGGATATTTCCTCTTCAAAGTCTCTTTTTTTACAGTCTGGGTAAATTTTTCTATGTTCTTGCACACAACATAATATGAACTGCCTATGTTCTTCATCTGCGGTAGTCAAACCATGAAAGTCTGTAATTAAGTTAACAGCTCTTTTAGCTGTGTTATTAACTGCTTTCAAGCTAGTACCCTTCTTTTTAGCTTCCACAAACGCCGCGCTGTCTTTCTATGAAGATACAATTTCTTGAAGGAAACTACTATCAAGTTTCAGTCGTGAAAATAAATCTTTACTCTTGACAGAAACTAAATCACTCAAAGATTTCCATAAAACAAAATAACAAATACTTGTAGTATTTAAAAAAAAAAAGTTCTAAATTAAATACCAGATTAAACACTTATTACGTACCATATAGAGAGCCCGACATCTGTTCCTTCGCTGGAACATATCTATTTCCCGAATCACTAAAACTTTATTTTTGTAAGTTTTCTACAATGTTTCCTTTGGTTTGCTCATCAACGTTGTCATCAAAAATTAAAAGGACGGCTATTTCATCTGACAAGTACCACAAATGTTCACTGAACTTGTTTAAAGCCGCTTTGGAATTTGTCAACTTCTTCGTAATCTTTTAAGGTTTTTAAAAAACAAAAATCTTGATTTAGAGCCTTTATCGCCCAACTTCGTTCAAGCTAGGGCTTCACATAAACTGCCACAATAAATAAACAAACATCTCGTAAAGCTTCTTTGTCCTTAGCGTACATTTTAAACTGGGATTGCAGCAAACGTATTTTTAAGGAGTAAATAACTCTTGCCATCCATCGCGCTTGATGAATTGGGCCAGCAGGTCTAATTTTTATTTTATTTTCATTCCCTCCACCAGAAAAACAATAACAAGCTCAATTAGTTCGCTATAATCATCTCGTACAATCAATTTTGCGATTCAAAGGCACTTTTGAGCATCAGTTCGTATATATGATGGCGGCAAGCAAAGAGTAACGAATCTCTTTCTAGTTTTTGCATACAAACTTCTTAACAAAATTAAGAACAGCTCTGGTAGGTAATCTAGCATTTTTAAAGTTTATATCGCACTCCAGAATAACAAGATATGCGTTTTCATTAAAAGTCAAATTAACTCCACGTATGTTGAAAAACAGCACTGCGAGAACTTGACGATTAGATGGTAATTAACACCTGTTATTTGGTGATTTACTTCATCAACCAAGAAAATACTTTTTTAACTGCTTCTTAGTTCCACTGACATCTTTGAAATATAAAACAATCCGTGCTTACTACCCGACAAGGCGAGAATAAATAATAATAACAACGACAACGCGCCGCTCCCATGACGCAATTTGTATGGGACATCTTTGCGCACAAGTCGGCACAGGTTACACTGTTCCGAATAAGGATAAACAATGTTTTCGGATGTTTTAGGCCCAAATGAATAAAACAATAGCCTATGCATTGTAAAATTAAAACTTTGTAAAATAAGGGATACCCTAATGGGCAGGTCACGTAGCCAGAAGCTCAGATGAAAAATGGACAAGAAGACTGCTGACTTGGAGACCTAGGACGGCAAAGAGTAGTGCAGGGCGACCGCAACTACGGTGGAAAGATGATCTGAATAGACATGTCGGAATAACCTGGATGCAGTCTACACAAAACAGAGTGACATGGAAGCGAATGGAGGAGGCCTTTGTCCAGGAGTGGACGGGAACAGGCTGAGGAAGAAGACGGAGATACAAAAAAATAATATTTAGTTAATTTTTTAAATAATAGATTTTGATTTTGTAGTGGTCCATCCTCTTTGTCTATCCCTTTGGCAAAATACTTAATGGTTGGTTAGTTCGTTAGAATATAATGGAATTTTCAGCTTAGAGAAAGAATTGCTCATAAACATATTTTATTTATCTTAGAAGATATTTATTTATGTTCAATCTTAGGTGACTGAAGACAATTAGCATCTTATGAAATTTTCACTTGAACGTGTCAATATAATAGCTAGCAAAAAAACCAATTTATTCAAAAACCTAACATGAAGATTTATGCTTTATCGGAACTTGTATATAAGAATGAATTATTTCGCTAAAAAAAACATAATCATTAAAACTTTGTGTCGAATCACAAAACGATTGTAAATATTAATGAATATAGAATTTCTCTTCATCATATTTATATTTTCAATAGATTAATTTGTGAAACGTTGTCAGAGGGATTCACGTGATAATGCAGCGAATAATGTCGAATGTTATTATAATAAAAAATCAAAGTGTTTTGATTGGTTGCACATGAATATAAATTTATTCGTTCGACATTTAAAAATCATAGACCCGACGCGTCGCGGGGAATTGTGAATAAGTTTATATTTTAAATTCACAATGATTTACCTGGAACTATTAAGGCAGAAACATACTATTAAAGCCAGAAACATACTATTAACACGCGACGTGGCGTGTTTACTCCCACCACCGGCAACACGTCGATCTAGCTCGTTTGGATCGGGTGGCGTGTGCGCGCATGGCGTCGCGTCGGGTGTTCATAGTGTGATTCTGTCCATAGAAAACAATACAATTTGATTCGACTCAACACGCATCACGTGGCATCGGGTGGCGTGGCGTGTTAATAGTATGTTTCTGCCTTAACACGCGACGTGGCGTGTTTACTCCCACCACCGGCAACACGTCGATCTAGCTCGTCTGGATCGGGTGGCGTGTGCGCGCATGGCGTCGGGTGTTCATAGTGTGATTCTGTCCATAGAAAACAATACAATTTGATTCGACTCAACACGCATCACGTGGCATCGGGTGGCGTGGCGTGTTAATAGTATGTTTCTGCCTTTATGCTACTGAAACAAAACACGTAGAAATAAAAGAGAATAAACAAACAAATATTCATATTATAAATGATAGTATATGTATTTGGACATTTTCGTTAAAATGTTTAAAAAATGGAGTTCCAATTTGGAAGGCGATAATCTTTAGATTAATTAAAATTCTTCATTGGATGAAATTAATTTGTTTTGAAATAAACCTGGAAACGAAGGATTATATCCTTTTAACCTTCCACCCTTGTTAATGAAATACTCGCTAAATTCGGAATCATCTATAAATAAACGTTTTTGCTAGTTGTAAATTATAACATTCGCAAAATATGAATATTTACGCAATAATTGTTCATTATCAATGATTTCCTGGAAATGGTATAAAATATAGGAGTAATTATATGCCACAAAATATTTTTATAAATGCATATAATTTTTTTATCCATAAAATATTTTGTTGAGTTTTTTTTAAGAAGATGCATTGTTTTAAAACCAAGTTTTTTTTTAAAGAAATGATGAATGATTAAATATGTTCAAATATACTCGTATATAGGATTATACTAACTAATTAACCATCACGCCATCTCCCCGAAGGGGTAGGCAAAAATAATGGACTGCCACAATTTTCTTTCCTGACATATTTCTCTCGCTTCCTCAATATTCATACACCGTGTCATGCACGTGCTTCGATATCTCTGACTTCTCACGAGGCCGACATTCAATATTTGATTTATTTGATCGTGCCACGTTTTTCTCGGTCTTCCCCTATATCTAGTTCCATTTACATCGTTTACATATACTTTTTATTACCATTATTTCTTTCCATGTGTCCGAACCATCTTAACAATCCTTTCATTATTTTGTTCACAACACCATCATTCTAATGGTGACGCTGTCAAAGATAACCATCCGGAACATAAAGATGGATCCAATATGAAGGAATTCTCAAAGAATCCCCCCATCAGTTTGAAAGAATGGGTATGTGTGAACCCATCCCTTCTTATCTTTACCATAATACGTTTATATTAGGTCCTTACATATGAAATTGGCGTTTTGTATGGGAGGAACATAAAGTTGATTTTTTTTAAATACAATATATTTATTTAATCAAAGTATGTACCATTGCTATCTATGCACTTTTGCCATCTCATAGGTAGTTCATCGATCCCTTTACTAAAAAAACCATTCAGACGGGAATCAAAAAAATCTTTGAAGTCGGTTTGGATTGCCCCATCGGAGTTAAATTTTTTCCCTTGCAAGAAGTTATCCGAATTTCTAAAAAAATAGTAATCTGTTGGGGCAAGGTCCGGAGAGTACGGTGGATGTCTTAGACATTCCAATTGAAGCTCTTCTAATTTGGTAACCGTCTGTTGTGCAGTGTGTGGTTTAGCGTTATCATGAAGCAGCAGTGGCCTAGAGCGATTAACCAGCCTCGGTTGTTTAGCAGCTAGCTTTTCCATCATGGTTTGCAGTTGCTGAGAATAGACATCTGCCGTAATCGTCTGGCCAGATTTAAGAAAGCTGTAGTGAACGACACTAGCACTAGTCCACCAAACGCTCACAAGTAACTTTTTTGGAGTCAATTTTCGCTTGGGGCATGGTTTGGCTGGTTCGGCAGGGTTCAGCCATTGCGATGAGCGCTTCCGATTATCATACAGGATCCACTTTTCATCACAGGTAATGATCCGATTCAAAATACCTTCATTATTGTGCCGATTGAGTAATACCACGCAGCAGTCAACGCGCGTTTGTTGATTTGCTTCACTCAATTCGTGAGGTACCTACCTTTCAAGCTTTTATACCTTCCCAATTTGTTTCAAGTGGATTAAAACAGTATTATCACTAACACCGCAGCCTGCAGCTAACTCGGACGTGGTTTGCGATGGATCCGCTTCCACAATAGCCTTCAATTCTTCATTATCAACTTTGGTCTCCGGCCGTCCACGGGGCTTGTTCTGCAGGTCGAAATTTCCAGAACGAAAACGTTGGAACCAAAAACGCACTGTGTTTTCTTTTGCGGCACCGTCGCCATACACATCACTAATCCTTCGAGCCGTTTCTGCAGCACTGGTGCTACGGTGGAACTCGTTCTCGTAAATAACGCGATATTTCAAGTTTTCCATTTTGTAAACTGAGTGACGCAAAGAAAAAAAAATGAGGAAAAAACAAATGAATTATAATTTTGGAAACACAAATACTTGAGTAAATAGCTGTATAAATTTGAATTTGGAATTCCTAACCAAAGAGAAAATATTAGAGATTAAAGTTGCCAGTACGCCAAAACGCCAATTTCATATGTAAGGACCTAATATATTTTATAGCTACGTGATAAGTTGTATATTGACTTGTACCAAAATAACATCAATAATACGAACGCGGTGATCTCATATATCTTAGCAATATGAAATGGTTGCACGGGCATTATAAAATTTCGATGTAAAAGTACGTCGGAAGTTTCATTCGGTGGCCGGTCCTGTGCGGAGGCAGTGGGCGGAGCGGTGACCGCGCCAGCCCGCGCGATCGTATTTATTTTATATTAATAGCAAATAATAAATCAGCCCGCATTGTGCACAAGCGGGCTACGCCACTGAAAGCCCGAAAGGCGTCGGCCTCGGCGCCGCGGCGACATTATTCCATTAGCGTAGCGGGCAGATATTATTATGACTTATTGGGGAAGCCATGTGTTAAGTTTCCGTTAATTTTATTTGATATTTAAGACTGTTTATTAATATTACGGTACAATGAACGATAAATTTGTTTTAAAGTGCTATTATGAAACGAAACATAATATTGTATGCACCAAGAAGTTATTATTATGAAGATATGATTATTATAAAATGATGTAAGGGTCAAAGCACCAATGAATGACCGTTTAAGGTTCAGCTTGTACTGAAATCCACATTAAAGGCATTAATTTCATTATTTCAGTGTATAAAATAAAAGAAAACAATAAAAAACACATTGACTCCTCTAAATTCTCTAACATTTTTTATTGAAATATATAATAATATATTACAATTAAAATTAATATTTCTATAAAAAAAATAGCACAATCACCAGTAATTGACCACTTCAGGTTATATTGATACAATACATAGATTTTGTTACATTGTCACATTATGAAACACCCTAACATATAAAAATATGTAAATATTCAAAGAATTACATAAAAAATAACATTAAAAAAAACACTTACCACACATTTCCTTATAAAAAACTACTAACAATCTCAAAACAACAACGGAAAAACGCACTTTTACCGTGTGACAAGGCACAGTTCAAAACTGATATTTTTGTTTCTTACCAACAGTTGTCTCTGCCTACCTCTTTTGTCATAGTTTTTTGGGATTAAAGTTTTTTGACTGGACACATAGAGTAATTCTTATTATATTTTGTTTTACTGGGGGGCGGTCAAATACTGGTGCTTCGACCCTATATGTAATGGAAATATAATTGTAAAATGGCTTACCATTTAATAGATACTCATTTCATTATATTTGACATCCAATATATGTGTAAATAAAACACGAGGTGCAAAATTATGAGTTACTTTTAAATAATGTGTTTAAAAAAAAACACTTTTCGAGTTGTTTGTGACACCTAATGACGCCAACATTAATTGGCGAAACAGTTGTCGTAATAATCTCATTAAAATTAATAAATAAATTGTGATACGTATAGTAGCAGTGCTTCAAAATTAAACGTCGTGTTTATTCCAAACTCTGGATCGATTTGTCTATGTTATTTGTCTATTACCATAATTAACTCTTAGACAATTAACATGACATATAGTTTTGACATACAAATATATAACAATGGGCCGTATATATCTCATAAGTAGTTCTTTAAGTAATATATGCATGCATGTCTTATTTTATCATAATAATTTATTCTCCGAAGACGAGAAAAGCTATTTCTTTTCTCTAAATCACCCTTCAAAGTTAATTTTCATATCAAAATTAAAAAAGATTTCTGATTAAAGTTACAAATGAACTACTCAAATATTCTTTTTTGAAATTTTAATAATGAGTTTTTATAATGAGCGTAATATAACAATAAATAATCGTTTTAGATTAACACATATTTATAACTAACTAACAAACTAATTAACTAACCTTCACGCCATCTCTCCGAAGGGGTAGGCAGAAAGAATGGACTGCCACACTTTTCTTTCCTGACATATTTCTCTCGCTTCCTCAACTTTCATACATCGTGTCATGCACGCGCGTCGATTTTCCTCGGTCTTCCTCTTAACATAATTTTTTACCATTCTTCGTCCCAACGTTCTTAATGATCCTTTCATTATTTTGTTCATGACACCATCATTCGCACCGCATTCACTTCTTATATTTTCATTCGACACTCTATCATACACAGAGTAGCACATGCGTCTAAGAGATCTAATTTATACTGCATTTATTCTTCTACTTACATCCTTCTTTTGCCAGTTACATGCTTCGCTTCCAAACATAAGGTTCGGTACAAGAACGTCATTGTGTTCATATTTAAATTTATTTATTAAAAGTTTTATCGTTTCAACAGCAATAAAATAAAAATTGATATTATTTAACTTAAAAGCAGCCCAGTAATCTGTAGGGAATTATATTATTTGCTGTGTTTCATTCAACTTCCATTTTAATATAAAATGAGACATACAATTAAACAGGCGAATGAAATCAAATAAATTTGCGTATCTTGCGCAAATGTCCATTCGGAAGGGAAACTTGGACTAGGAACTAAATGTAAGGGATGATTCAAAGTTCGTCGAAGTTTTTTCATTGTCTCTGTAATTTATTTTGTAACTTTACTAAAAGTGAGTCCAATTCCGTTAATTGAATTATAACTTTGGTTTATTACCATAATTTTAGTTATTTTTTGATTCATAACGTTTCCTTCTGAAAAAACATCCATGTAAATCTTAAAACTTAAGCTGGATACAGCGAAATAGTTGTGATTCTGTTCGCCAAATTTAATATTTTCATTAACGATGTTTCTCTGTTTCACAATTACATAATAGTGACTTCTATTTTTTAATTATGAAAATTTTGAATAATAAGCTGGACGAAATGTTACGTCATTTTTAGTTATTATTTATTTTATTATTTCTTCTTCTTCTTCTTCGTCAGCCCTTATCGCTTTTATTATTTAATCCCTTTTATTATTTAATCAATTTAATATGGGAGTATCGTGAAAGAAATCTCATTATTGATACCCCACTATTATGACATGAGTTATTTTAAACATTATTATAATAAAACTAAATAATTGAACAAATAAAAAATTACGACAATGAAAAATTACATTAAAATTAAAGTTTTTAAAAGTTAAATATAGTAGTTTAATTTAATTTACAAAATTCTTAATTAATTTAATTTAAGCTTAAACTGTTTATGTTGTGTCCATTGTTGATTTGGAAATATAAAAAAAGTAATATTTTTTTAGAAAAAATAGAACACAACTTGTTTAGAGACTCCAACGCATGTATGAATGTTGAGGAAGCGATTTGAGAAGTATGTCAGGAAAGAAAAGTGTGGAAGCCCTTTCTTTCTCCTTACTCCTTCGGGGTGACGGTCGGATGGTTGGATATTTAGTTAGTTTATTATATATAACTTCATTTTGTTTAATTATTGTAATTCACTTGTTTGATTCTAGTTTAACTTCAATTTCGATTAACTAGTATGTACTGTTAACTCTTCTTATCATTTACACTTGTGGTAACATGTAATTGGCCTTACTCTATTGTTTCTTTGTGTTTTATTTAAGTACTGTAATCATTGTTTGTTACCCCTAATAATAAATTAAAAATAAAATAAATAACGTAAAACAGGCTGTTTAGAATCTTTTTTCCCTTATCTATTATTTTATAATAAATATACATCGATAAATAATATAGCTCCATGATTTTAAAATATAGAACTTTATCATAATTACAATTTTTAAAATGATCTATAACATTTATGTTCAAGTACCTAGTCCATTTGAGATACAAAAATTGATCCACTTCATAACAGAACCGTAAAGTTATTCAAATTTAAGTGTTATGAATGTGTTACTAATATGAAATATTGGATTATTAATTTGTACTTAACCCAAATAGGCCGGATCAGTTAACCCTTCCCCCGCCATTAATCAGCTGAAGAATGAATCGCTCCGCTAATCGCTGATATAAATTCACGAGTGCGATTGGCCCAATTTTAAAACACATCAATTTATCGATTCGGAAAGGTGGCGACTACCCGTCTGTCGATTTATCTCGATCAGCTAAGTCTCTTGTGATTTAATTTTTGGATTTCTTCGATTGTGCGGGCGGGATTTTATGTGGAGTCTTCGATATATTCTGCTATATATGTAGGGCGTGAGGGTTATTTACGATTGCACGCGCACTTATCTATGGAATCATGATAAAGAAGAGAATATTTCAACATGCATAACGCTAGTATGTTTTGTCAAAAAACGCGTTTTGTAAAAAAACGCAGTTTTATGAAGTTATAACTTAAAACGAAATTTACATATAACTAACTAACTAACTAACTAACCATCACGCCGTCTCCCCGGATAGGGATAGGCAGAATTTATACATCGTGTCATGCACGCGCGTCAATTTCTCTGACTCCTCACATGACCGACATTCAATATTTGATTTATTTGATCGTGCCACGTTTTCCTTGGTCTTCCTCTATTTCTGGTTCCATTTACATCGTAAATATATATATTTTTTTACCATTCTGTCTTCATTCATTCTTTCCATATGTCCAAACCATCTTAATGATCCTTTCATTATTTTGTTCATAACACCATCATTCGCACCGCATTCACTTCTTATATTTTCATTCGCACTCTATCATACACAAAGTATGCACATATTCGTCTAAGAGATCTCATTTCAATTGCATTTATTCTACTTTCATCCTTCTTTTATCAGTTCCATGCTTCGCTTCCATGGATAAGGGTCGGTATAAGAACATCATTGTGCACTGCCATTCAAAATTGATATAATTTTTGATATATTATTGTAACACCTGATGATGTCAACATAGGTTGATGAAACAGCTGTCGCGTAAAATAAAATAAAATTGTGATAAAAAAAAACAAAGTTATTTAATTTAACAGTTTTAAAATATTAAGGCATCATAGTGTTTCGGCCATAACAATGGACTATTTAATTTATATGAATCAAATTAAGTAAAAATTAAACAAAACAAGTCGAATTTCTAAATGTTACTAAACCAAAGAGCATAAATAGGTCCTGTTAGTTTCGTGAATATTTGAAAGTTTTTGAATATTAAATTGAGAGTTTGATTCTAATATTAGCAAGTAAACGTAATTAAATATTACTTAATTCAAGACTGGTCAGAATTTGTTAATCGCTTCCCCGAGAAAATGATAATTAAGGGTCGACGGGGGAGGGAACAAATGTTTGACTAATTGCGATTATACAACTGTGGGAATTAATGAGATATTGTTACGAGATAACGTCTAACAAATGGATTCAATTTCCAAGATTACAACGTTTTAAATATTGAAGATTTATTAAGTAATTTTCTTGAATTAATTTGAAAATATTGTGTTGAAAGTACTCGCGCTCTTCCCGCGGGGGGAGACTGTTAGACAGAATATAAAATTAATATTGCTTATACAAATAAAATAATCTTTCGTGTGATATAAGAATAAAAATGTTCCCACGTTCAAAACGATTCAAGTACTATTCTCATATAACTAACTAACTAACCATCACGCCGTCTCCTCGAAGGGTTAGGCAGAAATAACGTCCACACTTTTCTTTCCTGACTTATTTCTCTCGCTTCCTCAACATTCATACATCGTGTCATGCACGCGCGTCAATTTCTCTGACTCCTCACATGACCGACATTCAATATTTGATTTATTTGATCGTGCCACGTTTTCCTTGGTCTTCCTCTATTTCTGGTTCCATTTACATCGTAAATATATATATTTTTTTACCATTCTGTCTTCATTCATTCTTTTCATATGTCCAAACTACCTTAATGATCCTTTTATTATTTTGTTCATAACACCATCATTCGCACCGCATACACTTCTTATATTTTCATTCGACACTCTATCATACACAGATTATCCACACATTCGTCTAAGAGATATTTTCATATAGTATTTGAAATATTCTATTACATAAAGTGGATTTTTTCAGTCATAAATATAAAGAAATTTATTATATTTATTATTATTTGTACAAGAAAGTTTTGAATCTGTTCTTTTTTTCAGTCGTATTCCTCATGATTGAGGGTCGTGTCTATCCTGTAAATTATTGACCATGGCACGCCATGCACTCCTGTCACCCGTCAGTCTCCAGGCTGCAGCTAATGAGAGACCAGTCAGATCCCTGATTTGTTCAGACCAGCGGCTCGGTGATCGTCCTTGTGGTCGCCATCCCTCCACTTTGCCCATGATGATGAGCTTTTCAAAGTTGTCCTGATCTCTCCGGGCTATGTATCCAACATATTTCAGCACTCTCTGAAAGCACATCTGCGAGAGTCTTGCCTGCTGGTCAATGATTGACTGGTTTGTTTTTCTTGCAGTACAGGTTTTTAATAAAATCAAGTTAATGTGTGTAAATAAAATGTTAAACGAATTAATGAAGAAATAATAGATATTTTAAAACGGTTCAGCACGGTTGATAAAGCTATGATGGGGACGATTTGGTGTGTATTCGAAACTTGTTGTTATATATTTTTACGGTAATAAAAATATATGAATGTTTTGAAAAAGTATATAAAAAAAATCCACTATGTTAACACTCTTAATGTCAACAAATATAATGGAAAATCAATTTTCTCTTGAATTATGTGAAAAAAAAACACAAAATCTTGTAGTTACTCGACACCATCAAAATTTTCAAAACTATTAATACAGTCATAATGGGTTTGGAATTATCTGGAACAATCACGTAGGTGCATGGATATAATATTCGCTTCAAATGCGTTCGGTGTCTGAAAATCGTTTCTTGAAGAAGAATGTTTCAAGAGAACTTCTGATATTTCTTAATCACATAGCGTGGTCTATTTCACGTAGTTGGTGCTACGATATCGAAGTAACGACTGAGAAAATATTAAGCTACTGAAAGACGTGGAATAGTTTACGAATATTATAGATACATTTAGTTTGCTGATTATAACATATGTACTCATATCAGGTTTAAAATGTTTCAAACGAAGCTATACGAAGCTAGAAGTTAAACAATTTAAATCTGTTAAGGCATGGGCTACGAAATAAGCATAAACTAAATGTGAGATGTGTGAATACATCACAAGATGGAGTAGACAACAGAGATGTTAAGGAAAGCCCACAAATAATGGATTTTATATTCGAGAATGTCTCAAATGTCATCTTATCAAAGACTCCCTATCAATTGCCTTCCTTGAAATTCACCCAAGCGGATGTAAAGGTATCTAGAATTCAACGCTCTAAGAACAAGTTTAAACCATAGTTTTAAAGTAGAAAAAAATCACAACTATAAATACTTTTGAAATAGTTGAAGAAAACTTTAATAAACTTTAAGGAATCTTTGATATCTTGGATTTCTTCGCTCTTAAATGGAATGATTTTTTGTCTGTACAAAGAAAAACAAAGTATTTTGAAGATTAAATATCACAAGCTCGTTTAGCTTATAAGAAGATAATTAATATTACTGAGTACCTTCAAGCACACTCTGCTCATTAATACTTTATTTTGATTTAAATCTGGAGGGTTTGTTTATTGATACCGCGTCGGTTCTCGGGCCTCTCCGATTATCATCCCCGATTGTCACAGGGTGCCGTCGAGGGGTGAATCAATAAACAATGATTTTTAATGATGACAAACACTTCTGAGGGACTACTGAGATAAGAATCCCTTTGATCGCCCGTAATAGGGTGTTGAAGCACGGGGCGTGGCGCTCTTGATGAGGAGGGGGGATATGGCCAATCAGTATTTTAATATTTAACATTTTCGCATCCTGACCGCCCAATGTTGACGGGTTCAAGATATGGCACACTTCCGAAATATGTCACTTCAATTCTTTAATAAATAAATTGTTTGGTTTCAAAAGGATTCCTCGGATATTTTTAAATATTTATGTCCTTTAATTAAAAATGAACTTCAACCGTAGAAATTTACAGAAGAAGTTTATTATTATTAATATATATTTTTTATGAACTCTTTTTCCACTTATTTTCCGCTCAAAAGTAGAAAAACCAGTGTTTCATTTCATAAAGGATTCGAAATTACTTTTGTATTTAAACCGCTTCGTGCTTTTAAGTTAACTGAATGGTTGGCTTTTAAACATGAATAATTTAATGCATTTATTTTGGGTCTAAAACATATTGTGAGAAATCGTTCTTCTTCTTCTTCTTAGTGTAGGCCTTGTGGCCTGTTTATTAAGAGGAATTAGCTTCCTGCGAGGTCGACTACCAGCTGTCGATCCATCTCTTTGGTGGTCTGCCCGGGGGTCGTCTACCTAGGGGCTGGCCGTGCAACACAACGAAGGGGAGTCTAGATGGATCCATTATCTTCACGTGTGCATACCAGTATCTTCTCCTTTGCCTTCCCCACCTAACGGCATCCTTGACCTCGAATATCTCTCTTGCAGGGTTTTGCCAGATATATTTCTAAGCGTCTTTATTTTTGACAATCTGAGCAGGTTTTTTTGATTACGTTGTCCGCCTTGCACTCGATTCGATACGTCATGATGGGTCGCACATAAGTCTTAAAATTTCTCACTTTGGTGCTGATCTTCATGTCAGTTTTAAAAAAAAATTGAATTGAATGATTAAAAATGAATGTTTCGTTGATTTGGAAAAACCAAAAACATGCAATTCGCATAAAATTTAAGAAAACAGACATTTTCATTTCAATTCGTTACTAACGTTACAGAAAAAATAAATAACTGTTTTATTAACTAATATGAATAAAAATGTCTGAAATAGTTATAAATATCATTCGGAGGAGTAGATCCAGAAGAAGATATTGGAGGGACCATGTAGCCAGAATGGATAGTGACAGACTAGTGTGTACAACCGCATACCAAATGCCCTCCGGACATTATCCGACAAGATTTCAGTATCGTTAAAGGAAGAGGAAGAAGAAGAAATAATGTTCTGTTTTCTAGAAGTTTTACTATAATTTATGGACATGACATGTTTTGTCTTTTTCTTCTCTGGTTTCAATCCTGGGATTGGTTTGCAGCAATTTCCTCCATTATTCTCTTCCACTTTTCCCTGTCTTGTGCGGCTCTTTTGAGATCTGCATATGATGAGCAGCGCACGTCCACCAACAGGTCCTCCAGGTACTCTCGGCGTGGGCGTCCCCTAGAGTTTGTCCCCTCGATCATACCCTCCATTATGGCATGCAAGAGACCTTCTTGACGTATTACATGGCCGATCCATCTTGCACGCCTTTCGGACAAGGTCCTGAGAAGGTGCCTTCCTCCTTCGATTCCTTGAAGAACTTCCTCATTCGTGATGTGGTCTCTCCAGGAAATTCCAAAGAGTCTTCTATAGGACCACATCTCAAAAGCCTCTAGTCTCCGCTTATCCCTTTCGGATAGGCACCATGTTTCGCAGCCGTACATCAAGACACTCCATACATAGGTCTTGATGAGGAGTATTCTCAGTTTTAGGTCTATATTATTTGACTCTATTATTTTCGACCTTTTGTTAAATGCTAGCCTAGCCTGATGTATACGGCTGTCGACCTCGCTCTTAGACCGACCGTCCCATGTTATTTTGCTCCCGAGATAGACAAACTCCTTGGTGTTCTTTAGTGGAACTCCTGACATCACTACTCTCATCTGATGCTGCGTTCGGCCTACAGTCAGCAGCTTTGTTTTGTCCTTATTTATCTTCATGTTGTAGCTATCTTCTTTTGTCTTTATAAGGCATTATTCAATGTCATTTAGTGCCAAAGAAAGGCGAATTATGTTATCCCCAAAAAATATAATAAAACTTTTCGAAAACGGACGTTATCATTCGTATTAATTATTTTAAATGATTAACTGTTAAATTAAAACACTGTTATATTATGTCACAAGTGATTTAATTTCAGGTGTAGAAATTAAATCGAATGTGTTATTTTTTAACAGTGTTTATTTAATAATGTTGAAATATCAATGTTTTTCCGCTAAACCAATGGATTATCTTTTACTATGGAGTTTTACTTCATTGTTCGAGGAATTATAAATAGCTATAATATTATTGATCTTGAGTGCTAGACTGTCAAATTAAGGATTTATTTAATGCATGAAATATTTCAGCTGTTTCCCAGGGCGTACGTAGCTTTGAAAGATTTTCTAAATTGGTTTCCATTAAACACAAACGCAGCGCTTTCCTTTGATGTCTTTGTACCGAATTCAGAATTTGGAGCGGAGTGCATCGTGCATGTTTCACGGGATACGGGGCATTTAATAATACCGGACCATTTGGAAATGCATTTATCTCCATAACCCGGGGAGTGTATCACCTGCGGTGTGGTCCTGGCCCCCGGCAGCTGCGGTTAACCGGTGCATTATTAAAGTTAATATCATAAGAGGCTCGCGATCTCCGGAGGACGGGGAGAAAGAAACGTTTTTGAAATTCGTAGTGAAATGCTTTGAAATAAACAAAATCAAAAATAGATTGTTTTACACGGTATAAGAGCATCTGCTGCAGGAGAGTATAAAATTTAAGTATCCTTAGACATAATTGCAGAATAATCAAATCAAATCAGTTTATTAACTCAAAAGACATTATAAACGAAACGTGGCAGCCGTTCAGTATTTGATTATTTGGTCATGCCATGCTTTCCTTGGTCTTCCAGGGTTTCTCTTTCCACTCACACTGCTGTATTTTGCTGCTGCGAATTTTAACCATTCTTCACTCGTCCATTCGTTCCATATGTCCAAACCTTCTCAGGGATCCTTTTTTAATTTTTCTTATGATGCAATTATCTGCCTTATATTTCTTCCTCATTATATCGTTCGGTATTCCATCATATATGATCATTTAGTGATCTTATTTCTACGGCATTTATCCTACTTTTATCCCTTTCTTGCTAGCTCCAAGCTTCACTTCCATACATAAGGGTTGGCAATATAACTATATTATGTACTGTCATCCTTGCTTGCTTGAAATATTTATGTTTGAGTTACTTATAACAACAACAATAATACACCATCACGCTGTTTCCCCGGTAGCGTAGGCAGGGAGAATGGACCGCCAGACTACTCTATCCTGCACACCTCTCTAGCTTCCACCACAATCATAGAATCACATCGATTTTTTTAATACATAAAGATAAATGTTTAAAGTTATTAACCACGAATATAATACGTTCATAATGTCTTAGTGTCATTTGTTTTAGTTTCAATGTCTTTGATATTTTCTGAATGGTTATGGTATGTAATTATTAAGTATGTAAATTATCCTTTTGTCCCAGAATGAGTAGTGTACTCATGGGAATACAGTATAACCACTGTATGTCTATAAAATAATAATAATTATAATAAAAAATAAAGTAATGATGAGTTATGAAGAAAATAGTAGAATTTAGATTGATTATGGTGAGGGTAATAAAGAGAGCATTAAAACTACTAATCAAGAAAAATCCTGAGGTCCACAACTTTCTTATGAATTGAGAAATTTTCTAAAGGTAAAATAAATATCTTAATTAAAAAAAAATTCTCGTCGGCGTGCAATTGTACATTGACTTAAAAAAAGTACGTCAGTTTTTGAAAATATATGTTTTCATTACAAGAAAAGAAGATTTTACAGTTTTCCATTCTGTATTATCTCAATTTGGCGTTTACTTACCGTTCTGAGTAACATTTTCAAACAATTTATGATTCGGTAAATCATACGAGAATTAAGTTCAGAATCTAATAGTAATTTTAGTTTTACTGCAGCTTCGGTTTATTTACCTCTCTCCTGGTCCAGGAACCAAACCGCTCTCCAATAGCAGTAAAAGCTTTTCGACATTTAATGGTTTTGTTTTTCGATCCGACTGCAGTTTTATCAAAATAGATTCCAAAATAACTGATATAATATCTACATTTACTTCGTAAAATTAATATAATACTTATTTTTACGATACGATACAATTAGAAAAAAAAAAAAACACGATTAAAACAATCATAAACTTGAGTTTTATACAACATTTTGAATGTATACAAATACTTGTAGACGAATACTGGATTTTATTTACCCATTGCGGGTTATCAATTCAAGGATTAATTTTATCTCATAAGAGACGAAGATGCAAATTGGAAACTGAATATGGTGATCGAGGTGTTTACAGGACTTATGACCTGTCATTGGTTGGGTTAAGCGCACGCTTTATGTAATACAACATTCCCCATTCTACATTTCTTATGACCACCATCACCACATTCAGTTTCCAATTTGCATCTTCGTCTCTATTGAGATAAAATTAATCCTTGTGTTATTTAAGATTTAGAATGAGGAGTCGGAGATATCGACGTGCGCTTGCATGACACGATGTATGAATGTTGAGGATCTAGAAAAGTATGTGAGGAAAGAACAGTGTAGTGGTCCATTCTTTCTACCTACCCCTTTTTGAAGACCGCGTGATGGTTAGTTAGTTCGTTAACTTGGGGCATTTACGCTTCGATCAGCAAACTCCTCAGCAATAGGCAGATTAGTTGAGCTAAAGCGCAACCCCCGTACAAATTTCGGAGATGCTTTCGCAGTTGTAGGTCCGTCCGCCTGGAATATGCTTCCTGCACGCCTCAGATGCATTTACAATCCGACAGATTTTAAATCTCACCTAAAAACCCACCTTTTCAAAATATCGCATAAAATGTGAAATACGGTAATCTCTTCTACCATATATTCGCCATACATTGTGTTGTTATGAATCTTTATTTCTCTTTTTCTTTATTATATACTTTGTATATACAACACTTATATTAAAAAAATAAAATTACATAGACATGTTTCGGACAACCAGTCCTTCTTCAGTGATACACATTATAAAGATACATATTTAAAATATTATAAAATTATTTACATGATCTGACAGATGTTATAAAGATTTATTTTGGAACGTTTATGCTTTTGTTATAACAAATATTATCATCAATTTAATAAAGATATTGGAGTTGAAATTTTGCATGTTAATAATAGAAATATAACTTTGAACAATCTCGAAATTTTAGAAATTAAAAAAGCAATTAAAAATTAAGAAAATATTATAAATAATCAAATAAATTTAACGTCAAGTCCAATCTTTGATTTATTTCCTTTGTTGTAAGTAATAACCTTAACCCCAATAAGAACTTTAAATTATTATTTTTAATTGAATCATAATATTTGTTATTACAAAAGCATAAACGTTCCAAAATAAATCTTTATAACATCTGTCATATCATGTAAATAATTTTATAATATTTTAAATATGTATCTTTATAATATGTATCACTGAAGAAGGACTGGTTGTCCGAAACATGTCTATGTAATTATTTTTTTAATAAATGTATACAAAGTATATAAAAAGGAAAAAAAGAAATAAAACGGTTATCTGATTGCCGGTGTCAGATGCAGCTCTCATGACTAAAACATTGTCAAAGCGCCCTTGAGATGAGATATTCACGAAAACGGCACTATAAAAATTTGCCTAATTATTTTTATTCGTTAGTATTCATATGATATTTGCATTTTTGCAAACTATAAAATTAATTACTCATTTTTACCAATATTATTCAATTGCAAGCTCCAAGCTTTAAAAAAGCTTAATATATATTTTTTCGTAATGCGGTCTTTAATTTGGATCACAGAATCAGCTGTTGATGTGGACTCTGTTCCCCGCCTGTGCGCCGGCCTCTCCTCGCATCGCAGGGATTTGCGGGGGTCCGGATTACAACTGCTTGCGGCACTCTGGTTAACAAGATCCGCTTTAAGTATTAAGAGTATCCATTCAAATACCAATTAGGATGGGCGTTATTGCAAGGCCAGAAATTGATCGAACGGGATTAACGAGTTCGATTTTTTTTTGTTATTAACATTACCAATAATAATTTTTTTCATCTGAAGTACTCACTCTGTGGTTAGACATTAAAAATTTATAGATATAAAATAATAAAACACTTTGTATTTAATCGACCCTTATGTATGGAAGTGAAGCATGAAACTTGCAAAAGAAGGATGTAAGTAGAATAAAGGCAGTAGAAATGAGATCTCTAAAACGAATGTGTAGCAAATCTGTATATGATAGAGTGTCAAATGGCCAAGACAGAAAAAGTTTTTTTACGTTTTTTGTAAGAAAAAGAAAACGGTTATTACCCCTGGCTATACCCAACTGATTTCTTGCTGGTTATGCTGGAGTACCAAACATTAGAAACTAGACGAACTATTCATTTAGGTGTTCGTGGTCGAATACATAAATCTTATATTTTTAACGACTTGTTTGTCCCAGACAATTGTCTGCAACAAAAGCAACATAGATTATTTCACCTGCCACTGTATAGAACAAATTTATCTAAGGTAATGCCCGTGGGCAGGGCATTATACCTTCTAAACCGTGTCTATTCGGAAAGCATCTCTCTTTTATATATTACAATGTTATTTGCTTCTTGGTTTTCTAACAGGAAAAAAAAATGTGGCAGTCTATTCTTTCTGCCAACCCCTTCGGAGAGACGGCGTCTTTATTAGTTAGTTAGTTTTAAAATAACGTTAAAAATAAATTGATATTTCATATCCTGCGTGAAATTACATAAAAAGTAAATTTTATTATATAATAATTAAATAAAACGATGTTTTTTAACTACTTCCACTTTTGTCTTTATTTAGACAGCTGTCTAAATAAAGACAAAAGTGGAAGTAGTTAAAAAACATCGTTTTATTTAATTATTATTTAAAATGAACTTCCATCAAGAGATTTCAGGAAAATCATTTGATTATCTTAAAAAAAAATTATTATATTTTTTAGAACCTTAGGTATGTTTGTGTCTAGTAGTGTCTTCTAAGAATGACTTATCTCAACTTATATTTAGTGGTATATTCTTCCCTAAATATGAAGCTTACAAAGACTTCGTATTCAACAGTCGAAGATGATACCATGCGACACAGATCCCAAGATATATAATCCTATCTACCGTGCTATATAAAAATGTTATATAATTAATACGAATGAAAACTTCAGTTTTCTAGAAGTTTTATTATATTTCATGGGAATGACATGTTTCGCCCTTCTAAGGCATTATCAAATGTTTTGACCATTTGATAATGCCTTAGAAGGGCGAAACATGTCATTCCCATAAAATTTAATAAAACTTCTAGAAAACTGACGTTTTCATTCATATTCATTATTTAAAAAGGTGTTTTACATCATTTTTCAAGAAACAATGATATACTTTTTCATCTTCCTTGCCAATGTTCCGTTTCCTTGGACCTGATTTTCTCGTGTGGCGTCTATAGGACTATCTGTCCTGAGTGCGTTTGGTAGGATCCGGTCTCTTTTGAGACTCCCGTTGATAAGTCCAATCCTCGTGATCTTGGACCTACTACGTTCTCTTAGTCGTTGATCAGTCTCCATCACCTTCCGTGTATCATGGTCAGGTGGGCGCCGCATGAAGTGGCCACACCATCTCATACGATTTTCTTCCAATTAATTTAAGATTGGCCCTACTCTGATCCCGCGGATGTGGGTGTTCCTGATGTGGTCAAGCAGCGTTACTCTGCTCGTCCATCTAGCCCCTAGGTTCTCAAAGTGGGCAATAACGCCCCCTTGTGGACGTTTGAGACATAGAAAAAATAGAGAGCGTGGCAGATAAAAAAAATATAGTCTAAAAACACAAAAAAAAAAACACGCTAATCACGTAGGTACTAATAAAGCAAATTAAACTTAAATATTGGTTTATTTTGTTATTGTATGTATCTATTGCAATCATTTTCCCATATTTCGAGTAACTTTTATGGGAGAGGGGCGTTGAACCTTAATTTTTTTTTTTTATGTATACAACAGGTCGCTTGAACCCAATTACTGTATACAATTATTTTTTTAGCTATTATATTGATTCTCGTGACATGTGATAGGTAGCCAATCTATCGCCATTTTATTGTCACGTGAATTCTACACCAGACCAAAGACAGTGTGACAATCACACTGCCATCACCGGGAATCGAACCCGGGACCTTCGATATGGAAGCCAGAGCTCTTACCACTGTGCCACGAAGGTCGTCATTTTCTTGTCAAGGGGGCGGTGGATTGGAAATCTATGATCTAACCATTCACATTTTGTCGCTGTGTATGCTAATATAGATTTATATGTGAAAATCAATGTCAATTATTAAGTTTATTATTTCTAATTAAAAAAATCACTAACAATTTGTATTTTGTTTCAGGTAAGACTCCACTATTCAATCGGTTCCACAGTGCGATCTATAGGGTGGTAAGAAATTTCGATACTACATGAAAACTTTACATCATTAAGTGCACTCCCTTTCGCTAAGCCGATTTGACTCGATTCCTTTAATGAATGGCCGCGCTCGTAATTTAAGTACCTAGTTACGAATTGATCCACATTCGAAAGATTTCTTCTTCATGACATGAGCAGGGCTTTTAAAATTTGAGCTAAAATAAAAGTTAAGTTTATTTAATCCAAAATATAAATACGAATAATATTATATACTCGTAATATAATACAATCCTTACATTGATTTTCAATTCATTTATAACAGTCCATTGTTTTGGCCGAAACACTATGATACTTCAACATTATTACTGTTAAAATTTAAAACACTGTTATAATATCACAATTTCTTTTTATTCACTGAGAGTGTCGCAACGGCTGTTTCGCCAACCGATGTTGGCATAATCAGGTGTTACAATAAACTGTTTATTGAAACTTGTTTATTGTAACACCTGATGATGCCAACATCGGTTGACGAAACAGCTGTCGCGACACTCTCAGTGAATAAAAATAAATTGTGATATTATATCAGTGTTTTAAATTTTAACAGAAATCATTTATAATAATTTGATACTGAACGTATTAAATTTATAGTAAACTGCACTAAATGAAATATAGTCGGAGAAAAAATAGTAAATATTGTTAGTCAGTTAATTTAAAAAGTGACAATTCGAGCACTTTACACTTTCATCATCGGATAAATGATATAAACGTTCTTCCGATGATGAAAATGTTAAGCCTTTTAAACATGAATTTCGTACATTTTAAAGTGGAAAAACAGCGTTTTAATTGATTTACAGTACACAAGCGATTTTCCGGGATCGGGCTAACCGAAAAGCGGATTATCCAGGACATTTGAGTCATTGAAAAAAAAAATTATTAAAAAAAAAAAATTCACTTACTTATGATGCCAATGTACTTATAATGCCAACAAAAACTCAAATCTGTCACAATGACATTTGCACGGCGTTTAGTTCAAATTTGCGTCACCGCCAACATACATATTGTTTCGAGTTTGCAATAAAGCACCCGCAGCTTAGTTCATACCCCTAAAATATTGTCGCTATTTTTATTTTACCATGAAAAAGTGTCTGTGATAATGGATAAACGCAAACGAGTCGTACTTTTAACTGAACAAAAACTCGAAATAATTCAAAAGTTTGAAAATGGTGCAACCGTAAAATATTTATAGAACCGTCAGTCAAAAAGCGTGACGCTGTCAACACGTGCGTCTTATTAAGCAAGTATGTATACATAAGCGCATATAGCGCAGTATTAAATTTCTCTTCGTTTACATTTTTTTTATGTTTTCGGATTAACAGGGAAATCGATAATACGGTATTTTTTTTCACCATCAGAGTTTTTTTTTTAAAAAATGCTCTCAGGCATGCGCATCGTGTGCATTTCGAATCGAAGTATTCCTCTCTGGCTCTCTTGTATTCCAAATATTCTCGTCATCTTTTTTTTATACCTATTTATAGTATGGTACAGTGTCATAATATCTTCTTCTTCTTCAAGTGCCCTGTCGAGTCCCCCCAACGTTGGCGATCACCTCGGCGAACCTGTCCCTGTCCTGCGCCGCTCGGAACAGCTCCTCCGCACTTCGGATGCCGGTCCACTCCCTCAAGTTTCACAGCCAGGACATTTGTCTCCTTCCGGGCCCTCGGCGTCCCTCAATTTCTCCCTCCAAATATCAGTTGGAGAAGGTGGTACTTTTCCCCACGCAGTATATGAACCAGATGTCATAATATAATGGAATTAATCCATAACGTTATAATAATTTGCTGGATACAAACCTACTATAGATTCTGGCCGCGCAATAAGATTGAGTCTGTTAGCCATTCGGTTGCGATTCCCGCCTAAAAAGCGAGACAAAATGGCCGCCGCTAATGAAGGCGGTGATAAATACTTCCCGGAGGGGGCAAGTGCCTGCCCCTGCGGGATCATCACAAGTAGGTACTCCGCCAAATATATGGCCGCCAGCACGTGATTCAATTCCAACTGTCGTTAAGCCGCGTTCTGGTCGGGTGACCGCAACCCGCAATTTTCTAACAGCCAACTTCAACAAACTGTACAATTGTTGAGAGTCCTTTTTTTACTTTCGAAGTTTCAATGAATTGTTTCTTGGAATTCTTACTCGTATATAAGTTACTACGTGTTAAAATAAATACACACATCATTTTAATAACTAGGTAAATAACTTACTAACCATCACATCGTCTCCCCGAAGGGGTAGTCAGAAATAACGGACTTTTATTTCCTGACACATTAATCTCGCTTCCTCAATATTCATACATCGTGTCATGCACGCGCGTCGATTTCTCTGACTCCTCACATGGCCGACATTCAATACTTGATTTATTTGATCGTGCCACGTTTTCCTCGGTCATCCTTTATTTCTGGTTCCATTTACATCGTTAACATATAATTTTTTTACCATTCTTTCTTCATTCATTCTTTTCATATGTCCAAACCATCTTAATAATCCTTTCATTATTTTGTTCATAACACCATCATTCGCACCGTATTAACTTCTTATATTTTCATTCGACACTCTATCATACACAGAGTATTCACACATTCGTCTAAGAGATCTCATTTCTACTGCTTTTATTCTATTTTCATCCTTCTTTGCTAGTTCCATGCTTCGCTTCCATATTTATGGGTCGGTAGAAAAAAACCATTGTGCACTGCCATTCTAGATTTTTTGGATAGGTTTTTGTTTGCGATGACAAATGATGATGATGATTTTAATTTAAAAATATATTTAAATGTGATTCGATCAAACCTTTATGAAATTTTCATTTATGATTCAATTTTAAACACGGAATAATATAGCACAAAACAGATTTTTTTAAATTAATACATTTTAAATTTTAACAACTCTTATTTTTATAATAATACTTTTATTTTTATTATAATAATTAAATTTCTGTGAATAAATTTCTATTGCCAATTTCATTATAAGAATTAACATTTTGGTTTCGTATAATATACGAGTATATTATTATATATTACACAAATATATTTTCCATATTATTATATTTTCTGTAAAATATATATGCGACCTAATAGAAAGAAGATTAAATTTTACATTAAAATAAGTTTAATTTTGACAATATCAAAACATTTCAATGATTTGATATTGCCATTGTCAGATGAAATATGGCATTCGTAAAAACTGTATGAATATAAATGGAACACGATCGTTTCAAATATCTCAATTTTGTTAATATTAACATAACAAAGAACATATAAAAATATTAATTTCTAAGAAATTGTTAACTTCGAAATTGAACTTGATTTAATTGTGTTATTAGAATGATTAAATAATTCTTACAATTCCACGTATAATAGAAAGCCTTAGCAACATTTTTTAAAGATCAGTTGAATAACAAATCGAAAATAACTAACCAACCAATCACGCCGTTTCTATGGATGGGTGGACAGAGAGGATGGATCACCACAATATTCTATTCTGATATAACTCTCGCGCTCTTCTACATTCATACACAGTGATAAGCCCGCTTGTCGATTGTTCCGACTTCGAAATTACTAAATACTATGTATATAAAATTACTAAATACGTAAACAATTTCTTTATTATTATATAATATTTAAAGTGTGCTTCCACTTGTGTTTATCGTCGACCGGTTTCGGCAGCTTGCTGCCATCTTCTGGTGAATCTTCTGGTGTGGCAGTAAGCGAAAAGACCGAAACCGGTCGACGATAAACACAAGTGGAAGTACACTTAATATACTCGTATAATAATGAAGAAATTTTGTTTACATTTTGTTTTTGTTTTCATTATTTAAAATGAACGTCTACCACGAAATTTCAATTAAAAATATTAATTGTTTACTTGTACCATATATATATATTTAAAAACCATTATTTTCATATCCATACGTTCCAAATGTCTAAACCATCTTAGTTACATTTTCTTAATTTTATTAAGGACGAATTAATCTGCTTTACATTTCTTTCTTACAACTCCTTTCGGTGTTCTATCATATATTGTGTTTTCCTCAAATTCTTTTAGGCTATCTCATTTTAACAGTATTTATTCTTCTGCCAACTTAAATCTTCACTTCCATACACAAAGATATTTTGTTGATGTATGTTTTTTTTAAATAGCGTTGATTTTTTTAACGAAAAATAAAGGGTGGTTAGAACTTGGGCTTATGGCATTTTGTTGCCGTTACTTTGCGTTGGTGTTCCGCGGGCGACTGCCCCAAATGGGTTATGGCACTTTTGTGCTTTGTTCGTGGCCTGTATTTGTAAATAGCCATGTGCTTCAGTTTAAAAAGCTCGGCTAGTAAACGTTTTTATAGCCGTGTTGTTCTTTGTGATGGAGCAAAAGAGCATTATTTGCTTAGATTAGTTCGGACATGTGAAGCAATTAGGCGGGGGAACAATACGCGAGGAGGTGTCGAGAAAAGTTTTTTTAAATTACTTTACATATGTTAGTATGAATGCACATGAATGCTGGTATGAATGCATATGAATGTTAGTATAGTAAGCTAATATCAATGCATATGCCTAGTAAGAATGCACATTAATGTTAGTATGAACGTGTATGAATGCTAGTATGAATGCATATTAATGCTACTATGAATTCACATGAATGCTAGCATGAATGCTAGTATGAATGCACATGAATATATTCGACTGCTAGTATGAATACATATGAATGCTAGCATGAATGCTAGTATGAATGCACATGAATATATTTGAATGCTAGTATGAATACATATGAATGCTAGCATAAATGCTAATACGAATGCACATGAAGTTTATGAATGCATATACATATGAATGAAAACAAGAATGCTGGAATGAATTCACATGAATGCATTTATAAATGCTAGTATGAATACATGTGAATGTTAAGATGGATACATTTGAATGCTAGTATGAATACATATGAATGCTAGCATAAATGCTAGTATGAATGCACATGAATTTTAGTTTGAATATATATGAATGCTAGTATGAATACATATGAATGCAAGCAATAATGCTAGAATGAATTCACATGAATGCTAGTATGAATACATGTGAATGTTAGAATGGATACATATGAATGCTAGTATGAATGCACATGAATGCTAGTATGAATGTTTATGAAAACTATTATGAAAGTTAGTATGAAGGTAAATTTTTGAAAACTAGTATGAATGCACATGAATGCTAGTATGAATGTATATGAATGCTAGTATGAATACATATGAATGCTAGCATGGATGCTTATGAATGCAAGCATTGATGCATATTAACGATAGTATGAATGCATATGAATACTAGTATGGATACAAATGATTTGGTAGTAGTGCATATGGATGCTAGTATAAATACATATGAATGCTTGCATGGATTCGTATGAATGCTAGAATGAATGCATATGAATACTAGTTTGAAAGGATATGAATTCCTTTATTAATTTCATTTAAGTCATAGGTAAAAAGTGGTGAATAAAATTAAGGCTAAATAAAATGAGTAGTTTGTTAAAATATTTGGATATTGTCTATTTTTTGTAATTAATTACGATTGTTGGTATTAAATGAATAATTTCATTCCTTTTCTTATTTATATAAACTTTAGGCGTTAACACTGGGAAATTACATAATGACGGGGTTTACGGATTAATTTATTATTTCGTCATCGCCTACTCTTGAAAGAACTGTAAATCAAAATCCGAAAATTATACGATCTTAATTTTCGAAAATATGTATTTTATATATCATGTCATATTTGAATATATCTAATCACCGAAACATATTGTAATATAAAAAAGATTATAAAAACTGTTTTTTTTTCTTCCAATTTTGTACTCTAGTTTGTAATGTTCTATTTTCTTCATAAAATAAGGTATTTTACTCAAAAGTTGTGTAAAACAGTGTTACAATTATTTTAAATTGTTTTCATTTCTGTTATATTGTAGAATGACTTTCAAACTATTGTTATATTTCTCATCATTTTGGTCTCACACTTTAAATTTTAAATTAATGTTATATTTATAAAAAAAAATTAACGCTTTGAAATATTGTTTTTATTTATCACTCGAGTGTTTTCAATTATGGTATAACTTTTTTAAGCAGTTAACAACAGTTTTTTCGATACACTACAATTAATATGGCGTCTTTTTGTTAGACGTAGAATTGAAGATTGCGTCTTAACCGTCGCGTTGCCATGTGGTCAATTGAGTTTCCACTGCCAATTAAAAGTTGATTTTCTTAAAACCTATGGACCCTAATATTATAAAAAAATTTGTAATCCTCCATTAAAGTGTTTTTAATATTTCGTATCAAAAAAAAGCAAAAAATTACTTCCTTCATCCCAAAAAAAAAAAAAATTTAAGACTGCCCTCACCTTCATTCGTGTTAAGGTAGAATTTGTTCTGCTAATATTTACAACTTTATCAAAAGTGACAAATACTTACTCGCTGTTTTGAACGTATTATAAATTATATGTTTGGCCTTTCCTCATAGGTACGTAATAATACCGACTGTGGACGGAAACGCAGCACGCAACTTAATAATATCAGAACTGTGAAAATATTAACACTTTACCAAAAGGGACAAATATTAATACGTACTCGTTGTCTTGAACGTACTATACTCGTACATTTTGCCTGGGTGCCTTTATCATACGTAAAATTATAGCGCCACGGCCGCTGCGCGGCGCGGCGGGGCGAGACAAGTTCATACTTGGTGTCAGTTGCTCATATGCTGTGACGCATTCCATATCAGAAATCGCATGGTTCCAGAAAAAAATTAATAATGATATGTTTTTCAAATAATCCATGTATGTTAAAGATATCGATCTATTTCTAATGAAATTCCCTAGAAGATGACATAAATTAAATTTTGATTCATCGAGTCATATGCTTGATATTTAGATAAAGTTAGCGGTAAACTGAATTGACCACATGGGAGCGAGCGTTTTGTTTTGAACACGGTACGTTAAGGGTTAATCATTTTTTTGCTTTTTAATTTATCCGAAAGTAATTTTCCATTACCTTGAAACGTTGTAATTTTTTAGATTTTTAGTTGATACGATTATTTTATGTTACCAAATAAATGTCTCCCATTTAAGTTCAGTTAATCGCAAAATTAAATTGAATTGGTTCTATTTCGATCTAAAATCTTACAGAGAACTTTAGTCCTAGAGTGTATTGTATGAGATAAAACGACGACGCAATAGCGAAAATGCGTAAATCGAGTATAACTGTAATCAATCACAACCCTTTGTAAGACATAAACAACAATGATTGTATTTCCCGTCCATCAAATTGTACCGATACTTCGCAGCACATGTTCCGTTATTTATACCCTTGTCTGTAGCGAGATTAGAGAAGGGAAAATTCCAATGCAATAATCGAATTAGTCTGATTATCAATGATTAATCGATTGTCCCGTATTCACAAATTTCATATCGCCATAGAATCATAGAGTGTATAAAGCTGTTACTAATTCAATTTTAAAATAATTAGATAGTTGTCAAAGTCTACAACAACAAAAACAAACCATCACGCCGTTTCCCCCAGGGGTAGGCAGAGAGAATGGACCGCCACACTACTCTATCCTGGCACACCTCTCTAGCTTCCTCCACATTCATACATCGAGTCATACACGCACGTCGATTCTTCCGGCTTCTGACATGACCAACTTTTAATATTTGATTTATTTGGTCATGCCATGTTTTCCTCGGTCTACCTCGACTCCTTACTCCATTTACATTCTTAACGTATACTTTTTTAACCATTCTTTCTTCACCCATGCGCTCCATATGTCCGAACCAACGCAGCGAACCTTTCATAATACCTTCTTTCGCTCTACATTCCTTCCTAATATCAGCATTTGAGATTCTGTCGTACATCGTTCTACCACACATACGTCTTAGGGACCTCATCTCTACCGCATTTATTCTGCTCTCATCTTTCTTCTGCCAGTTCTATGCTTCGCTTCCATACATAAGGGTTGGAACCAGAACTCCATTGTGAACAGCCATTTTCGCTTTCATTGATAAATTCTTGTTTCCAATAACTACTTTTTAAAGCTCCATTCACTTTGTTACCCGCACCAACCCTTCTTTCAATATCACTGTCCGTTCGGCCATCCGCTGTGAACATGCTACCTAAATACACAAATTCCCTCACCTGTTCCAAGTTCTCTTCATTTACACTTATATTACAAACTGTCATTTGCTCTTCCCTTTCAAAAACTAACACCTTTTACTTTCCGACATTCATCATTAAATCGTTCGACTTGCATACCTCATACATTCTCGACACCAGGACTTGTAATTTGTCCGCACTATCCGCAACGAGAACGGCGTCGTCCAAAAGTCTAAAGTTATGATATTTAAAAAGAAACCATGTATGACGGATTGTGACATAAGTGCGAACTGTGAGAAATAAGAGCAAGTTACAGAATTTGTCTACCTGGAAAGCATGTTTACAAGAGATGGAAAAATGGAGAAAGATAACGGAAGAAGGGTTGTAGCTGGAAACAAAATAAATGGTGCACTCAAAGTCATTACCGCAGATAGAAATATATCGACTGGCAGTGCACAATGGAGTTCTAGTGCCGTCTCTTATGTATAGAAGTGAAGCTTGGAGTTGGCAGAAGGATGAAAGTAGGATAAATGCTGTAGAAATGAAGAAGGATGAAAGTAGAATAAATGCCGTACAAATGAGGTCACTAAGAAGGATGTGCGGAAAAACAATGTAAGATAGAATATCTAATTATGAAGTAAAAAAGGAATGTAAGGCGGAAGAACGCGTGATAAATAAAATCAAGAAAGGGGTCACAAGGGTTTGGACATATGGAACGAGTGGATGAGAGAAGAATGTTTAAAAAGAAATATACAAGTAAAGTGAATGGAAAGAGAAGTCGAGGAAGGCCAAGGAAGACATGGCATGACCAAATTAATTAATTACTGAAAGGTGGCCTCGTTCGAAGTAGGAACATTTGACGAGCATGCATGTCACAGGATAGAACAATGTGGCGATCCATCCTCTCTGCCTACCCCTCCGGGGAAACGGAGAGATGGTTAGTTAGATAGTTAGTTAGTAAAATGAAAGGAACCTCTTCTATCAGAATATGCTTCTTAATTTGAAAACTACATAAATATTGTTGTTCTAAATGTTTTTAAAACAATCACTAGTTTGAATATACTTGTCCATGATTTAAAATTTTTAGATTAACAAAAAATCGATGTTTGAAATAATGATTTGCGGGCCAACACTAAACGCTGAATTTCTGTTGGCAGTAGCATTTTATTAAGTCGGGTGGTAAACTGTCTTGTGAATTGTGGTTCTCTTCAGATTAAGTAAGTGTTCCATTCATACCCGGGCCGGGGATGGCGCGCAGTGAAGCCAGCCTCGCAACAATGGCGGCAGCTGTTGTTGGTAATATCTTATATTAATCTAGGCGAGATTCCCTGTGTAACACAATGGAGTATTAATGGTTTCCGCGGCTCGGGCGCCGTACCCTCTGCGGCTGTATGTGCGGCGAGTGAAATGACGAGCTCCTTATTAGACGGACGATCGCAGACGACTGTGGTTCATTAGACATCTTGTACGAGTAGAAGAGACAACAAGATGGCCGCCCGACCAGTTGTTATCAATTGCTAAATAAAAAATAAGTTATATATGGTTTTTTGAACAATGTTGTAAAATTCCATATTCCACTAAAGAAAAATGACATTATTTTATATATAATTCTTAGAATTATTAGTCACCTTAAAATGTGTAAAATCATTTGTAAACAATTTGTAAGAAGATGTTTTTTTTAGAAACACTTTATTTCGTCCTACCCCAAATAACTTATTTTTGATTTATATAATATCATTCAGAATCCTAACCATGTAATCATTGTCATAACATTTCTTAACGAGTTCCTTAAAACACTTTTCAATATTTGTGGACCTACTCAAATAATTATTTGTTTAAAGTCACATCAATTTTCGTTATTTACCATATTCTGCTCCATTTACAAGTGTATATAAACAGCAACGAGCTGAAATTTCGTCAAATTTGATAATGCCTTAGAAGGGTGAAATATGTCATTCCCATAAAATATAATAAAACTTCTAGAAAACCGATGTTTTTATTTGCATTAATTAAAAAATAAGTTAATATCTTTGTTTTCACGATGAAAATAACTAACTAACTAAACAACGCGTCGTCACCCCGAAGGGGTAGCAGAACGAATGGCCTGCCACTTTTTTCTATCCGGACATACTTCTCTCGCTTCCTCAACATTCATACATCGCACCATGCACGCACGTCGATTATTCCGAATTGTGGCGATCCGTCCTCTCTGTCTACCCCTCCGGGGAAATGGCGTGATGGTTAGTTAGTTAGTTTAGTTAGTTATAAAAAACATCATTTTAATTAATTACTATTTAATATTTTATATAATCAAAATTATACTAGATATATACTCGTACAATGTGTGGTAGAACGATATACGACAGATTCTCAAATGCTGATAGAAAGCAGAGAAGAAAATAATGTAGAGCGGAAGAAGGTATTATGAACAAAATTATAAAGGAACGCTGCGTTGGTTCGTACATATGGAGCGCATGGATGGATAAAGAATGGTTAAGAAAGTATACGTTGAGGAAAACATGGCATGACCAAATTAATCAAATTTTAAAGGTTGGTGCGTGTATGACTCGCTGTATGAATGTGGAGGAAGCTAGAGAGGTATGCCAAGATAGAGTAGTGTGGCGGTCCATTCTCTCTGCCTACACCTACGGGGAAACGGCGTGATGGTTTGTTGTTGTTGTTGTATACAATATCCGTAAAGAATCCACTCCGCTGTTAAATTTATTTTACAAGGGACTGAACATCTTGCAAATCACTTAATGCAATTAAATTAATATGAGTAATGTTAAGCTCTCATTAAAAATACATCTTTATTAGCGATGTTTTCACTGTGGGTTTGTAACAAAGCGCGGTGAAATTCCCTACAGTCTGCCTATTTGAGATAAATTAATAACGACTGCATCTCAGGTTCTCCGTACAACTAACGATGGTGCACAGTGGGAGAAATATTTTTTCATTTCAGACAAAATATTGTATGAATATTATTTTCAAAAATAACACTATGTCAAGAATGTACGATGTATGCAATAAGTATGACCTTGTGATGAACGTGTCAAAGTCTAAAAATATGGTATTTGAAAAGGAAGAATGTATGACAGATTGTGACATAAGTGCGAACGGTGAGAAATTAGAGCAAGTTACCGAATTAGTGTACCTGGGAAGCATATTTACAAGAGATGGAAAAATGGAGAAAGATATCGGAAGAAGGGTTGAAGCTGGAAACAAAATAAATGGTGCACTCAACGTCATTACCGTAAATAGAAATATATCGACTGAAGCAAAGATGGCAGTGCACAATGGAGTTCTAGTGCCGACCCTTACGCATGGAAGTTAGGCTTGGAGTACTGGCAAAATAAGGATGAAAGTAGGATAAATGCCGAAGAAATGAGGTCACTAAGAAGGATGTGCGAAAAAACAATGTATGGTAGAATATCTAATGATGAAGTAAGAAAGGAATGCAAAGCGGATGAATGCGTGATAAATAAAATCAAGAAAAGGTCACAAAGGTGGTTTGGGCATATGGAATGAATGGATGAGGGAAGAATTTTTTTTTTTTTAAACTTGAGTTGAATCTATTGTTTGATGCCCTGCATTTTATTAGTCAGGGCGGTGTGGACTTTTTTAATTTGCAGTTCTGCGAAGTAATATAGCTTTAGGGTGGCAGAGATTGCCAAAAAGAAGTAAGAAAGAATTTAGAGGGGGGAAGAATGGTTAAAAAGATATATACAAGTAGTGTATGTCTATATGTATGTCACGATGTTTGAATGTTGAAGAGGCGCGAGAGTTATGTCAGGATAGAACAATGTGGCGATCCATCCTCTCTGTCTACCCCTCCGGGGAAACGGCGTGATGGTTAGTTAGATAGTTAGTTCACACTTACGCCATTTGTTTTAACACCACAAGATTTCGCTATTATCAGAGCTTCGTTCGAGTTCTGAGTTTAGTGTGTTTTATTGCCCTGATAAAGCTCCAAAAAGGGCGAAACCGGTTGGTACTAAATAAACAAGTAAACTGGTATTTGAACAAAATTACAGGAGTGTATTATTTTTTCTTGATAATACCACAAATTATATTATACTACAAATTATATTGTACGAAAGATTATTATTTTTTGCATTTTTAATAAAACAATTTATAAACATTATTAATTTGTAGAAACCCATTGAGATAGCCTTTTTTATATTTATTTATTACTGGTAATAAATAGATAAAAAAATTCCACGGACGTTATTGGAAAACTCCAGGTGTTTATAAATAGGTGCCTTCGCTTAATATTGGTAGGCGAAAAGCCAATCAGAGAACAAGTCGCTAGACGCAAATGGCTGTAGATCGGTCACACCCTGAGACGAAACCCAGCTTGCATCGCTCAAGGCGCACTAGACTGGTCCCCAATGGGGGGAAAGAGGATGCGAGGCAGATCTAGAGCCACCTGCAGAAGAGCCCTGCAGGACGAGGTCAAAGTTGCAGGCCTCACTTGGGATGACGGTAAAAGCATGGCTGTCTTGGCTGCGGAACATTAAAAAGTGGACAGGATTTACAAGAGTTCAGAACCTGTTCCAAGAGGCGCAGCACAGATATACCTTTGCTGTAGTGATCGTCGACGTTGGGGGGACCTGACACGGCACCGAAAGAAGAAGACATGTTTCCAATGTGTCGAAAAATGAATTTAATAGTTTAAAAAACTTGTGTTTCATTTATAAAAAATGTAAAAACGATATAATATTATATAAACAAGAGATGTAGCATGAATACGTGTTTTTTTTTTATAAAACAACACCAGTTTTTATTTGATTCTGAAACGTACATATTAAATATAAAAATTACGTTAAATATACGATTTTAACACGAGTTTTAAAAACGCAAATATTGTTTTTTTAAGTTTAAAAAAAGGAAGCTCGTTTGTTTTAAAAGCATAGAAGAATAAACGTTTTTTTGTTTTGTTTTGAATTAACATCCACTGTGCGGTGTGTCCATTAGTATCCTTACAAAATAAAATAACGTAATTTCCACCGCATTTAGCGGTAAATGCATTCCCCTCTGTATTCACATCTAATGTTATTGTACTATGAACATCGCATACTATACCTAGATTATATTCCCGCAACAATGTGCAAAATATCTTTATTACATCCAGTTAAAGCTATACATATTTAAAAATGATTAAAACATGTAATTTATGACGACTCTAACGAACATTTTTTTATTGTTCTAACTTACTAACCATCACGTCGTCTCTCCGAAGGGGTAGGTAGAAAGAATGGACTGCCACACCTTTCTTTCCTGACATATTTCTCTCGCTTCCTCAACATTCATACATCGTGTCATGCACGCGCGTCGATTTCTCTGACTCCTCACATGGCCGACATTCAATATTTGATTTATTTGATCGTGCCCCTTTTTCTCGATCTTCCTCTATTTCTGGTTCCATTTACATCGTTAACATATAATTTTTTCACCATTCTTTCTTCATTCATTCATTTTTTACACGTGTTAAAACCATCTAAATGATCCTTTCATTATTTTGTTCATAACACAATCATTCGCACATTCACTTCTTATATGTTCATTCGACACTCTATCAGACACAGAGTATTAAGTTTTAATTGTTCTATAATGATAAACGCTGTTAACGCATTTTTTTTATCATTTCATTGCAAATATTTATGTAACAGGTATAGAATATCCTCTCAGAGCTATAAAGATTTAAAAATAATTAAAACATATAAACTAACAATGACTATAATCTTTGAATAAATATACCAACACTTATTTCATTTATTTACTTTTATTAAAACTGTTGACACTATTTATTTCCATAGCGATGAATTTTTATACATTAAAACACTGTTTTTCTTTACACTTTTCGGTTAATTTTTAAGGCATGTCTCAAAGCTTTTACATCTTAATTTGTATGAAATTCTACACTCATTTAATTATTAGGCGATTTCTTTTGGCGGTTATCATACTTTCTTTAGACTAAATTCCACCTTAGTAAGTATACAATATATGATTTTGTATGATTTTAATGTTAAGATTATTATACAGAGGAACGACAAGAACAATTCGAAACATGTTATAATAATGATCATAAAATTTTCACTTCTATATTCGCCATCACTTTGTGTTGTGGATTCACATTTCAATAATATTTTTGATAATATTGTATTTTTACAACACATTTTGCACCTTTCACAATCATGTTTTGTGACGTAGACTTCCCTTCTTGAGTGTGTGAATTCTTCTTCTTCTTTCTGTGTCTTATCAGGTCTCCCTAACGTTGACTATCACCCTTATGTAGGCCTCATGGTGATGACCTGGGGAAAAATATCCAGAGTGGTATCCTCTTGCCTTCTCTTAATTAGTGTGTGAATTAATGAATTTTAACAGTCAAATGAAAGAGAGTCCATTACTAATATACTAAATGACGAGTGAAAAAAAGTTTATAAAAAGTTATTCAAATAAAAAAAAGTTATCAAAAGTTAACAACTGTGCCCTGTTCAAATCAGTTATATTTTGGTGCTTCGTTATCTCATTCCTGATAATAGCTCGATGTACGTTTTTTTATATGAATTTCTATGGTTTTACTATAACTATTCCCAAGCCTGAAATGCGTGAGAATTGAAGTATTTCGGTATATTATATAATATATTCTCAATGTATACAATTGATCACATTTTACGCGTGTGTTAGATGTATTTATAAAATATATATATTTGGTAAGGGTCTCGTAAATAAGGTGAAAATAAACCGAAAAAATGTATATTTATAGAAAAACTTGATTGTATGTTATTATATGACAAGAATGTTGTATTAAATGCGTACTAGAAATATTATACAATGGAATGTCTTCAATTTCCTAGTACAGGCATCCGTTTCATATTCTTATGGATTCATCCTATTTTATCATATTATACTATTTTTAGTTTTTGGACATTCGGTGGATTTTTTCTGTAGACATCTCTCCATAGAATATTCATTACTAACTAACTAACTATCCTACTAAGCCACAATTTTCTTTCCTGACATATTTCTCTCGTTTAATCAACATTCATAAATCGTGTCATGCACGCGCGTCGATTTATCAGACTCCTCACGTGGCTGACATTCAATATTTTCTTCGGTCTTATTCTATTTCTAGTTCCATTTACATCGTAAACATATACTTTTTTTATCATTCTTTCTTCATTCATTCTTTCCATGTGTCTAAACCATCTTAATGATCCTTTCAATATTTTGTTCATAACATCATTATTCGCATCGCATTCACTTCTTATATTTTCATCCGACACTCTATCATAGACAGAGTATTGCACGTTCGTCTAAGCGATCTCATTTCTACTGCATTTATTCTACTAGAATATTAACAAAATTGCAAAAAAACATAGCAATGACACTTTCTGTGTTGTTAAAAAAAATCATGTGGTTTAAGCAATCCAGAATAAACTCTAACTAACTAACTAACTAACCATCTCGCCGTCTCGCCGAAGGGGTAGGCAGAAAGAATGGACTGCCACACTTTTCTTTCCTGACCCATTTCTATCGCTTCCTCAACATTCATACATCGTGTCATGCACGCGCGTCGATTTCTCTGACTCCTCACATGGCCGACATTCAATATTTGATTTATTTGATCGTGCCACGTTTTCCTCGGTCTTCCTCTATTTCTTCTATTATTTCTTTAGAATAAACTCATATTGATAAAAGCATAAATTACGTAGTGGATTAACTGTAGAATGTTTATTAAGTTATATATTATGTAAATTTAAATAACAGCGTATTTAGAACATGTTTTAAAATCATTGTTGCCAAATATGGAGAGTATGTCGATATGACTGGAAGACAGAACTTTGTCTATGGTTTGCCTTGTAAGATTTGCGTTAAAAAAAATCTTTGCTTGCAATGTTCCCTGGCGTAACTAATGCTTCTATAAACCGTCAACATAAAATTAATCCAGCGTTCATTTGTCACGTCTCTGGGTTCATAAGTTCATAATATATTTAAATTACGAACGCAAAGTTCTCCAGTTACTTAAGTGTGCCATAACAATGGACCAATTTAAATGGGGTATGAAATTATCGCGGGAATTCCAGAATCCGAAGCTAATGACCGCCGCTATTCCCCTTTGTATCGACTCCGGCTTGGTGCCTGGAGTAATGTGAGGTTAGGTCACAACCTGACTTCTCGGTACATTACAATACTAGAGAATAAACTCCTATATCGTAAAACATTGCTCTTGCGTATTTTCAATACATTGTGAAGATAACTTTTATTTGTATTTGTAAGTTGTGAAACAGCGAACTAAACGACGTATTCATAAAAATATTATTATTCGGTAATGTTCTTGTTTGTTTACATTTAAATATAAAAGAAACTTCCTAATTAACTTTAATTAAGGATTAATAGTATCTCCATAGAGACGAAGATGTAAATTGTTTTTGGAAACAGAATGTCGTTAACATTAAGCGATCGCTTAACCCAACCAATGACAGGTCATAAGCCCTGGAAACGCCTCGACCACCATATTCTGTTTCCAAAAACAATTTACAACTTCGTCTCTATTGAGATACATTTAATCCTTAAAAATGATTAACCTGCAATGAATTAAATCCAGTATTTGTATACATTAAAAAAATTACTAATTAACCATCACTCCGTCTCCCCAAGGCGGTAAGCAGAAATTATGGAACGCCACACTGTTCTTTCCTGACATACTTCTCTTGCTACCGTAATATTCATACATCGTGTCACGCACGTACGTCAATTTCTCAGGTTCCTTACTTTATATTAATGAAACTTTAGATAATTTTGAAGTTCTCATAAAAAAAAAAACCACCGACGCTACTTGCGTTTCCTTGTATTCCTTGTTTTTCTAGACGATTTTTCCGATCTTGCATTTTCTAGACAATTTGTCCGATCCTGTGATTATTGCATTATTACGAATGGAAACCTCTATTTTATTGAAGGTTTATTATATTTTATGGGAATGGTATGTTTCGTCTTGGTAAGAAATAATCAAATAATATTACATTTAATATGATATTTGATAAAACTTGTCATTCCTATAAAATACAATAAAACTTCTAGAAAACAGACATTTTCATTTAATTTAATTATTGAATATGAAGTTTTACATCATTGTTCGATTAATAAACATGAATGTCCATTGTTTTTGCCGAAACACTATGATACTTCAACATTATTACTGTTAATATTTAAAATACTGTTATAATATCAATTTTTTTATTTTATTCACCGAGAGTGTCACGACAGCTGATTCGCCAACCGATGTTGGCATCATCAGGTGTTACAATAGTTTATCGGAACACCTGATGATGCCAACATCGGTAAATAAATAGAATAAATATTCTCGGTGAATAAAAAGAAATTGTGATATTAAACAGTCTTTTAAATTTTAACAGTAAACATGAACAATTAAAATAATGTGGGCGGTAACGTATAAACTACTAAATTAGGAAAGGCCCAAGTGGCATTCCAAGAACCAGCAAAGTTGTTTATATGTATTGCTGCAAACCAATCCCTGGGATTGATAATTCTTCTTCTTTCCGTGTCCTGTCAGGTCGCCCCAACGTTGACTATCACCTTTGAGTAGGCCTCCCTGTCCTGGGCAGTTCGGAACAGCTCCCCCACGGTCCTCAGCCCCGTCCACTCTCGAATGTTCCTCAGCCAGGAAACCCGCCTTCTCCCAACTAAATTGATACTTAATAATCTTTTTATAAACGAATACATGTTAATCAACTTAATTCATAGATGGTGGTAATAAAGTACCGTAATCAATTTGAAACTATTATACATTTTGTATAACCCTCAAGCTATGAATAAAATTTGAATTTTTCATGAAGACAAACCTGGTGGTGCACCATTGAAACTAGTACTTCTTGTATCAGGTGTCTTAAATCTTGGCAAGATACGTGCTTCCTTATGGTAAAATTATTCTCTCCATCTGCTTGAAGAAAATAATTCTGCTTATAATGCCCGAGCTTCTATTTAATTCTAAAGAAAATCTAGCGCCAACATCCATTAGCAAAGTTTTGAATCGTTTTATTTCGCTCCAAGAAGATACCGTTAAAAATGTTTTAAACAAAAGCAGGACGAATTTTGAATTTCAACGACGTCAAGAATTTTTATTTAATTGCATTATTTCCATATGATTGTTGTACTCGTATGTAACAACAGCGTACGATCACTCGATATCTTCGATATTAACTTATTGAACGCTAAAGCATTAACACTGTGGAGTTCCATAGTAATATACTGAGGAAATTGAAAAACTTTGTTTAATCCACTATTTAATAAAAAATAATAAAAAACACTACATGTTTCGAAGGATACCTCCATCTTCAGGTGTAAAAATAAAATAAAAAAATTAAACAAAGAAAGGCTAATAAAAAACGCTTTTAAAATTCGATACAATAATTCAAATATAAAAATTAACCTGTGCTATTTGTTATAAGTAGGTACTAACAATTATTTTTTAACAGAAAGAACTAATAAATTATATTTAATAATAATAATACATGATAATATAAAAAATAAAATAAAAAATTGTAATATAGAAAAAACATACATTTGAAAAGAAATAATTTATATAGAAATTAATAAATGATTAATTTGCATTTGATTGGGAATGGGAGCTTGGGAGATTAAATGTAGATCAAGTTTGGCATTATCAAATTTAATGAACATTTGATAATGCCTTAGAAGGGCGAAACATGTCATTCCCATAAAATATAATAAAACTTCTAGAAATCACCCCAAGGGCACACTAAGAAGATACTGACCGAACAGTGCAGTCTGTAGTAGTATCTTAAATTTAACGTCGCGTCGCTATTCTCATACCTAATACTAACAAGGAATCTATTCCACGTCAACAGACCCACAATGCTGAAAGCACGAGCGTAAAAACTTGTTTTATTAGATCTGACTGGAATCGCAATGTTGTTCGCATTTGATTCCACTGATCGTAGTGAATTTTGCCTTTCTGTTGACATGGGTGTCACGCAAAGGTCCGAAAAATACGTTGGCGCTCACTCTTTCGAGCCTTAAACACTGTCAAAAACAATGTTTATTTATTTTTAAATTTGTATTTTACTCACTTCTGGATTTTGATGATATGATAGGACAAGAAAGAAGAACACGCGGTCTGGTGATACTTTTAATTCATTTATTATCATATCAATTGTACGTATTGAAGTTTTGTATTTTTAGCGCGTTTATTTGAGGGTAAAATTGAGAGCTGCGCCTAGAACCTGTTGCGGAAGTGCGACATGATGAAGTTAGCCATCAATGATAAATAACGATCGACCATTTCACTTGTTCCAACTCACAAATTGCGAAAACATGTCAGGAAACGAGACATGAATGAAGTTAGTCGTGAAGCGTGTAAAATAGCACCAACAAATTGTCACATTTTAGTGGGCTAATTTCGAATATTTTGCGAAATACTATTTGTCTTCTTCTTCTTGTTGTTCATCTCTTTTCAGAGGGTGAACAACACTTCGACTATATCTATCATTTTAGAGCTGTTAAGAGCTGCTGTATTAAGGATAGAAATAACCAAGCGTAGAAATGCTATTTGTCATAACTTTTTTATTAGAAATAATGAATTTATACTAAACATATTAGTACAATAATTCGAATATTCGTAATAAAAATCACAGTTTTAATGTTAAATTATGAGATAAGCTTTCAATGATAAATAAGTATTTTTTTCACATTATGTAGCGAAAAACTTATCAGTGACAAAACTTGTGTTTAATAACATTAAAAGTGTTCTTAAGATATTCGAAAGATTTACTTGAAATCTCTTGATGGAATTTCATTTAAAAAATATTTAAAACTAACTAACTAACTAACTAACCATCACGCCGTCTCCCCGAAGGGGTAGGCAGAAATAATGGACTGCCACACCTTTCTTTCCTGACATATTTCTCTCGATTCCTCAACATTCCTGATATTTATTCTACTTTCATCCTTCCTTTGCCAGTTCCATGCTTCGCTTCCATATATAAGGGTCGGTAGAAGAACACCATTGTGCATTGCCATTCTAGCTTTTTTGAATAGGTTTTTGTTTACGATGACAACTTTAAGTGCACCATTCACTTTGTTGCCTGCCCCAACCCTTTTTTCAATATCCCTCTCCACTCTCCCATCTCTTGTAAACATAATACCTAAATACACAAACTCAACTACTTGCTCCAAATTTTCACCATTCACGCTAATGTTGCAGACTGTCATGGTTTCTTCCTTTTCAAAAATCATTACCTTGGACTTATTAACATTCGTCATCAGATCATTTCGCATGCATACCTCATACATACAATTCACCAGGACTTGTAGTTCATGCTCGTTGTCAGCAAGTAGGACAGCGTCATCCGCATACAAGAGACAGCTTACTGACACTCCGCTCATTTTGGCACCTACATCCAACCCTTTCAGCTCTTTCATACAATTGTCCATATACAGATTAAATAACCACGGGGACATTACGCAACCTTGTTTGACACCTTTATTGATATCAAACCAGGCTGTAAGATCTTCATTTACTCTGACACTAGCAGTGCTTTCCGTCACTATACACGGAAAATATTTAAATGAAAAAATATTTTTTAATTACTTCCATTATTGTTTTTATTTTGACAGCGACCGGTTTCGCCAGATTCGCTGGCATCCACAGTCCAATCTAAGAGGAAGTACGAGTAGTTAAACCATTGTTTTATTTAATTGTTAATTTAATTTTTTTTTTGTTTTGTTATGCAAAGTAGTTCTTACGTGCGTATATAAGGAAACACACGTTTTTTTAAACATATGAATACACTTAAGAATTAGTTACTTCCTCTTGTAACCACTAGCAGAGCTACAAAGAGCAGATAACGAGATATAGTAGTTAAACCACGAGAATGACGCAGATCCGCGTCACGGGAAGGTGGCGCACCTTTAATATTTTCTCCCCCGGCCCGCGTAATGAGCACAACGACTTTGTGATTCCATTAAAAGCCCGAGGAGGCTCTACAAAGCTTTTAACGTATTAAGCATATGTCATTGCGCCTCCGCCGTACTTTCTTAGATAAAATCAGTAACTTTAGCTTTGATCTCGGCGGTGTGTGTAATATGTTTACTAGGCGAGTCGTGAATATCATTAAATATTATACCTAAGTAAATCTCAAGGATAACTAACACCAAATGCTAAAGCAAATGTTTCTATACATACAAATTAAATATACATCACATTGAAAATGTCTTTTGAGTATTTGAGAGCTTGGATTTAAAAAAATTCGTACATTTATAAAAAAATAATAATCAAATCAAATCAGTTTATTTCATCTATAGACATTACAAAATACAATTTTAAGGCATCTATTGAGAACAGGTAAAATAATATACTCGTATTGTGTATAGTATATAATACTACCAGAAACGCATGAGAACTGGTTCGACATTAGGAAGGCAGGATACTCTCCATATTATTTGCCTTCTGATCGTACTTTCACAAATATGAAAGACGTCGATCCTTTTTCAATTTTACTTATGATCAGCCTTATATTTCTTCTTTGTTTTGTCGTTTGGTATTCTTTCATATATTGTTTTCCGGGGTATTATTTTCAGTGATCTTGTCTACGGCATTTTACATGTAAATATGCTTTTATTAAGACTACGTGCTTAACTCTTGTAATCATAATAAATAACGTAAGACTAATGAGGGGAGGGGATAATAGAAATGAGTAATGAAGGCTTAAGGTCATCCCTTTGTGGGAAGGTCACAGATATAATTAATGCGAATATCTCGCTGCAACCCTCACATAAAATTATTTTAATTCTTACTGACACCCTGGTCCACAGGCCAGGGAGACAAATTGTTATGGGACTGGACTAATTAACATTACAAAATAATTCCTTAGGGGTTGTACAATTTTTCTTTGACCTTATGATAATAATTTTTGATTGATTCCCTTCTTATTTTTTAATCTCCGTAACGCGATGTTTTTACGTGTAGAAAAAACATTGAGAAAATTATTATTATTATTATTTTGTTGAATCGCTCATTACATCATGACAGCATGAGCCAAATCGATGTAAAGGGTATTAGTGATTCTCGTGACACGTGATAGGTAGCTAATCTATCGCCATTTTATTGTCACGTGAATTCTACACCAGACCAAAGACAGCGTGACAATCACGCTGCTCTCGCCGGGAATCGAACCCGGAACCTTCGGGGGGCAGTCAATGCACTTACCACTCGGCCACGAAGGTCGTCGGATTTGAATTAACTAACTAAGTAACGAAGGAACCATCACGACGTCTCTCCGAAGGGGTAGGCAGAAATATTGCAATGCCACGCTTTTCTTTACTGACATACTTCTCTCGTTCCTCAACATTCATACATCGTGTCATGCACGCACGTCGATTTCTCCGACTCCTCACGTGGCCGACATTCAATATTTGAATTATTTGAATGTGCCACGTTTTACTCGACCTTCTCTATTTCTAGTTATATTCACATCATTAGCATATACGTTTTTGATCATTCTTTCTTCATTCATTCTTTTCACGTGTCGTAACCACCATCATTAATACGAATGAAAACGTCTGTTTTCAAGAAATTTTATTATAATTAAAGACACGTTTTACCTTTTTAAGACATTTCGTAAATATCAAATGTAGACATTTGATGCCGCATTAGAAAAGCAAACCGCGTCATTCCGATAAATTGCAAAAAAAACATTTTTACTTGGAGTTTTACACCATTATTCAAGAAAAAATATATAAATTAAAACCTTGTATTTCCCCTGTCTGTTATATTATTCTCCCAATGATGAAGGTGTAAAATCTTTGAAATATTTCGAGAAAAATATTCTCAAAAGTGAAAATAAGTGAGTTTTAATTCAAATAAATCTTACCTTTTATGCGCTATTTTCATTATATTATTTAGTTTTCACTAGTGAAGTCTTATGAAAAAATATCAATTGAAAAAGCGTTTTGTCATTTTGTGTAAGTGTATATTTTTTTTATTAAGATCTCTTTCATTTCAGAAATCGAAGTTTCCTTTTACTGTCGACGTTTTCCGGAGACGGAGGTTCGCGTAATAAATAAAATCGGGTATTTACGTCTGCGATATGCTTCATTTTAGAACTACAAAGATTCTGTAATAAAACTCCCAAGTGCGCTATTAATAAGGCCGTAACGATTTTATCTTTTGATTTCGACAGTAGTGATTTTCGTAGCTATGAAAAAAATCGTTTATGGAAGGTTTATCTGAGGGTTTTTAAGCAAGCAATATATTATTCCGGTCTTTCTTCGCTGAACCTCGAAGGCGAGTTATCGTGTGTTAGATAACTGTGGATTTCTATTTGGAAGCAATATGCAAGCGGTAGGTACGGTGCTATATTCAAAATGCAAAGTGATGTATTGTTATGTTATGTTTCAATTACTTATTTATTGTTTCGGAAACAATGATGTAAAACTCCGTATTCTTCTTCTTCTTCTTTTTGTCCTGTCGCACCTCCGTGGTGCATAGGGCCTCAAGGAACCTTCTTCGCCCGACTCTATCGCATGTCTGATGCCTAACATCATCCCAAGTGAGGTTTGCCGCCTTAACCTCGTCCTGCAGGATTCTTCTCCAGGTGGCTCTAGGTCTGCCTCGCTTTCTCTTTCCTCCTATAGGGGACCAGTCTAGTGCGCCCTGAGCGATGCAGGCTGGGTTCCGTCTCAGAGTGTGACCGATCCACTGCCATTTGCGTCTAGCGACTTGTTCTCTAATTGACTTTTCGACTGCCATGGTCCAGAGAATGGCATTTGACACTGTTTGGGGCCAATAGATTTTGAATATTGAGCGAAGGCACCTATTTATGAACACCTGGAGTTTACCAATAACGTCCGCGGTAGACTTCTAAGTCTCACATCCGTACAGCAGTACGCTTTTAACGCTACTGCTGAATTCTTGGAGCTTGAGCTTTTTCGAAATGATACCGGAGCGCCATATAGGGTGAAGAATAGCGAAAGCTCCACTTGCCTTGTTAAGTCTGTTGGCTACATCTTCCTCCGTACCTCCCGAGCCCGCTATCATACTACCGAGGAAGCAGAAGCAGAAGCTGTAAAACTCCGTATTAAATAATTAAAAATTAACTAACTAACTAACCATCACGCCGTCTCCCCGAAGGGGTAGGCAGAAAGAATGGGCTGCCACACTTTTCTTTCCTGACATTTTTCTCTCGCTTCCTCAACATTCATACATTGTGTCATGCACGCGCGTCGATTTCTCTGACTCTTTACATGGCCGACATTCAACATTTCATTTATTTGATCGTGCCACGTTTTCCTCGGTCTTCCTCTATTTCTGGTTCCATTAACATCGTTTACATATACTTTTATGTCCATTCTTTCTTCATTTCTTTCTAATAATTAATACAAATGAAATCGGACATTTGATAATGCCTTCGAAAGGCGAAACATACCTTTCCTAAAAAAATATAATAAAACTTTAGAAAATAAATGCTTTCATTGAACTAAAAAAACTTGATTGAACTAAAAAATGTGAAGTGTTTCTGAACATAGTAGCATATATACATCTTTCAAAAAATTGTCAGACGTGGTAGCCGTAAGAAGGGCGGAACGGGGAATGTTGTTAACATAAAGCGATCGCTTAACCCAACCAATAACAGGTCATATGTCCTGTAAACGCCTCGACCACCATATTCTGTTTGAAAAAAAAAATGTATCTTCGTTTCTATTGAGATACAATTAATCCTTAAAAAAGACTTTCCTAAAATTTTAAAGAATGAAAATTTCCAAAATAATTTCTAATAACAGTTTAAAATAGTTGTAGATATTTGTATTACTAAAACACTCGACCCAGATACAGAAGTGAGATGTAGAGTGGAGGTTGCGCGTGCTGCATTTAATAGGATGAGACCCTTCTTCTGTGACGATAATTTAAATCTTAAACTTCGACAAAGAATGATAAAAGCTTACATATGGTCAGCTCTATTATACGGAAGTGAAACATGGACTCTAAAAGTGAACGTAATGAATCGGTTAGAAGCATTCGAAATGTGGATACACAGAAGAATGCTTCGTATACCTTGGACCGAAAAGGTCAGTAACGTCGAAGTACTTAGGAGAGCCGGAGCCAAGAGAGAGCTGTTGTCGAATGTCAAAGTGAAAAAGGTCTCATATTTGGGTCACGTGCTGCGTGGAGAAAAGTACCGCCTCCTCCGACTTATATTGGAGGGCAAGATAGAGGGAAGACGGGGAGTTGGCAGAAAACAGATGTCCTGGCTGCGCAACATTAGAGAGTGGACCGGAAGGAGGACGGTGGATGACCTGTTTCGGGCAGCGCAGGACAGGGAGGTTTTCGCCGGAGTGATCGCCAACGTCGGGGGGACCTGACACGGCACAGGAAGAAGAAGAAGAAGTAGATATTTGTATGAAGAGCTTAAATATTAATGTTTAGTTTTAAAACATTTCACTCTGTATTCACACAAGTAAAATAAATTCCCTGAGTGACTGAATGTTGCAAACATTTTCGTTTAAATAGAATGAAAACAAAACAGAAATGATTATAACTCCCTTTGATTATTCCGTTGTCAATAAATAACCGCAAAAGAGACCCCGCATATAAACTCCCAATTTCATTTTTTACTTTGAAACATTATCGGCGTGACATTGTCAAAGAGTTTAACGGTTTTACAATGCTTTTGTTTTTTGTATAATCTCTCTCTTTCTGCCTTTATATTCCAAATTTGAATATTCATGTTTTATTTTATATATATATTTTTGTGACGGTATAACATGATGGTTACTAACGTTAATAAAAGCTGTAAAAACATTAAAAGAGAAGGTATATTAATGAAAACTAAGAGGCATGTATGATGCGTACTTACAATATTTTTTTTGTATCATTACTTGCACTGAATTTCGTTATAACTTTAAATAAAAACAACACCCACAGAATAAATGACTTTAAATATTTTAAATTAAATGACGTAAAGTGAGATAAAAGTACTTATTTAATTATATGAGATTTCTTAGATCTTAGACGAATGTGTGCTTATTCTGAATATTGACGATCTTTGTGGCGGAATGGTAAGTGCTTCGGTGTGGTCGACCACCACACCGAAGACACTATGTTCGATTACCGGCGAGGGCAGTATTATTGTCACACTGTCTTTGGTCTGGTGAATAATTAACGTGATAATAATATGGCGATATTACTCGTAGCTTTCTATCACATGTTCCCGAGAATCACTATGATAGTTTTGGCTCGCTTTATTGATGTAAAGAGCGATTCAACAAAATAATAATATGATTTAAGAATAAGAAGTGAATGCAGAACGAATGAAAGTATTATGAACAATCTAGTAAAATAAACTTTAAGCTGGACTGGATACAGTGAAATATGGAATGAAGAAAGAATGGTTAAGAAAGTGTACGTAAACGACGTAATCGGAAGTAGAAATAGAGGAAGACTAAGGAAAACTTTGCAATCAAATATTAAATTTCGGCCAGGTAAGGACTCGGTGAAATGTCAGCAAGAACTTCAAAATTATATCAAAGAAATTATTCAAATTGACATAGGAACAAATACTCATAAAGATTCGAAAAATCACGAAAATTTGACATTTGATATATTATTGTAACATCTGATGATGTCATCATGATGAAACAGCTGTCGCGTAAAATAAAATACGATTGTGATACAAAAAACAAAGTTATTTAATTTAACACTATAATTTCTTTTGCTTTTGTGGCTAGGATTACGAATCCGGTCTGCAAAAATAAATTGAAAACTCAGTGTTTACGGCCAAAGTTTTATTCATCATTTTCATAGCATCAAATTAATAGAAAAACGAGGGGCGTAAAAAAATCACGATAAACCCCGGTTCTCAATTCACTTTCAGAATAAATTCTCCCTTAAATATTCTTCAAATTCGGAGATCCAATTTTTTCCCGATATTTAAGAACATGAAACAGAGATTTTATTAGATTGTCAAAAAATGTTCCTACCAAAAGTTGTAAGACTATAAAAGTTCAGGAAATTGTGACTGAACTTGGAATTGATTTTTTTCGAGTTACGCAAACTTTCCTCGTCTTCATATTTCGTTTTCCGTAGATCAGGCTCCCTTCCGATCCCTTATCGAGTAACAATATTATATTACTCGGTTTTACTATTCGGACATTCAGTAGGTTGGGAATTAACCAAGACAAAAATAACATTATTAAGTTTAGTTATGACCTTGTGATGAACGTGTCAAATTCTCAAGTTATGGTATTTGAAAACAAAGAATGTACGATGGATTGTGACATAAATGCGACCGGTGAGAAATTAGAGAAAGTTACCGAATTTGTTAATTTGGGAAGCATGTTTACAAGAGATGGAAGAATGGAGAAAGATATTCAAAGAAGGATTTGAGCTGGAAACAAAATAAATGGTGCATTCAAAGTCATTACCGCAAATAGAAATATATCGACTGTAACAAAGATGGCAGTGCACAATGGAGTTCTTGTGTCGACCCTTATGTACGAAAGTGAAGCTTGGAGTTGGCAGAAGAATGATGAAAGTAGGATGTATGCCGTTGAAATGAGGTCACAAAGGAGAATGTGCGGAAAAACAATGTATAATAGAATATCTAATGATGAACTAAGAAAGGAATGTAAGGCGGATGAATGCGTGATAAATAAAATCAAGAATGGCTCACAAAGATAGTTTGGACATATGGAACGAATGGATGAGGCAATAATGGTTAAAATTATATGTACAAGTTGAATGAATGGAAAAAGAAGTCGAGGGAGGCCAACGAAGACATGGCATGACCAGAAGAAGAGAGATGCTAGACAAATATTTTGTCCTTCCAAAACATTGCTACTAAATGTGTGTTGATAATAAATTATTTTGGGCGAAACACTATGATACTTCAACATCATTAAATGTTTAAATTTGAAAATCTGTTAATCGTACATATCACTATATATTTTTATGAGTTTTTCGCGACAGTTGTTTCGCCAAACTGTTTTGGCATCATTAGGTGCTACAAACAACTCAACGTTGTTACTCCAATAAAATGACAGATCGTTAGGACTATTTTACACTTTTTACGGATAACCTCAACTAACTGTCTTGTTTCATGATATGTTTTCGCAATTCGTGAGTTGACGCGCGAGAAATGTCCGTTGCTTATTTATCATTTATGGCTAATTTCACCATGTTGCACTTCCGTAACAGGGTGCGCGCGCAGCTCTCAATTTTACCGTTTACTAAACGCGCCATAAGTACATAAAAAAATCGGAGCAGTACGTAAATTTAGACTTGGTATGAAACATTGCGTAAATGATGTCGTAATCCTGTCAGATGTTAAGGAGCTCCGAGGAGAGATTTGTCGGCGTGAACTTATGTCAAACGAACCAAATTCTAGGCACGCTTACTCTCATAATCCAATTTAAAGTGAATTGTTCCAGATAGATTCGATTAATATCTTAAGTTCCGGCAGTCTGGCGTGGGGCCAATACATATCACTTATAAAAATGCTAAGGCCTTTTCGCGTCGCAAATCCAAGCCAAGTGATTTGAATTTGGTCCCTGTTCATTATTCTTCGTTGCTAAATCCTTCGACGCCGGAACACTCCGCTCTCAAGGAAAGTAGTTCCCGTCTTAAATATCAAATAAAGATTATTCGAATTTTGATACAAAATCTTGTAGAATACTAATTTGCCTGTCAAAGCAATAGCAGGAAATTGAAAATTTAATGTATAAGATTCCACCGGAATCACGAAAAAATAAACATAACGGATGCTTCAAGCTGTATCATGTATCTAAAACTTATATTATTATTTATATATTCTTTTCAGTTTCAATCCTTGGGATTTATTGCAGCAACTCCAAAATCTTTGCTGGTTCTTAGGATGGCAATAGGACTATTAATGTGGTAATTTCCCGTTGGTTACACATTCTCAACATGTAGAATTAAACTGCCTCTGGTGATCCGACGGGGAGAGCAATGAAACTGTAGAACATAATCGTTTCGGGGATAGACCTCTTTCATGTTAGTGAAAGTAGAGGTTCAGAAGACAAATACTATTGACGAATTTTTATGAATTAAAACATTGTTTTTTTCATTTTTGAGTTTATTTTTCTCGACATGTTTCGAAGGCTTACACCTTCATCATCAGGAGAACGATGTAAACGTTTATATCGTTCTCCCGATGATGAAGGTGTAAGCCTTCGAAACATGTCAAGAAAAATAAACTTGAAAGTGAAAAAAACAGTGTTTTAATTCATAAAATATCGTCATTATGGAATACCCCAGTATAAACGCCTTGTTTATCTAAAATACTATTGACTTTAGAGAGTATCTTGTATTCCTAAAATATCATCTCTCATGCGTTCCTGGTTTTATATTTTAGCTGTTCTCAATATATGCCTTAATATGTAATTAATGTTTGCAATATCATTTGAGAAAATAAACTTATTTGATTTTTGTACATAACAAGTTGTTTGAATTGAATTATTGCATATGATTTTTTAACTATTAATTTTCATGACATGTAAATAGGTAGCTAGTCTATCGCCATTTGTATGGTCACGTGAATTCGAAACACAGGGTAAGATTTTTTTTTACCACTGTTATTGCCGGAAATCATACCCGAGACTTTCTGTGCACGTCATAGCTGTTGTCGTTGTGCCAATGGTTTGATAATTAATTATACAATATTCCCTATGAGCGGAATATAGTTCATTACTATGAAGGAGAAATCAGATCTTGTCTTTCGCTTGTATTATGTTTTATGTGAGTGGCATGTACTCGTAGTATAAAATAACACAACATACTGAATAATCCGACTTCTTTTTTAATTTTTTTCCTTATTACTGAGAGTCGTGAGTAATCTACGGAGCTGCCCACTGCTAAAACAAAACGTCTCCATTCCTTTCGGTTATCCGCAGCCTGCAACGCCGAGTAGAGCTTTCACCCAGCCATCTTCTTAATCTGGTTACATTACCACGCAAGAGATCTGGCTCTACTTATTTTGCATGGAACACTTCTTGTGACGATGCTTTTTATCCAGTTTGATAATATCAACCAGAATCCAGAATCACACACGTTGTAGCGCATCAGATTCATGTTGGCTGACGTCACCCTGGAAGACCGTCAAAGAGATTGAGGGATAGCCGGGAATCAACCTCCCAAAAGAGGCCAGCCTGATTACAGGAATAAACCAATGGTCTAAAAGATTAAGGAGATGAACCGTTAAAAGAGATATTTAAATAAAGGAAGTAACATAAAATTATTGAAACTACTTCCACTTTTGTCTTTATTTAGACAGCGACCGGTCGCTGGCATCGACGACTGATGCCAGCGAGTCTGGCGAAACCGGTCGCTGTCTAAATAAAGACAAAAGTGGAAGTAGTTAAAAAACATCGTTTTATTTAATTATTATTTAAAATGAACTTCCATCAAGAGATTTCAGTAAAATCATTTGATTATCATAAAATTATTAGAATTCTTCTTCTTATAAATGAAACAATACATTTGTTAATCATAACGACACAAGCGTATTCGAGTATTCGTTTTGTCTAACCATAGCCTCTGATAATTAACGACATGAGCGTAATCGAGTATTCTTTTTTGTCTAACCACAGACTCTGATAATTGGTTTAGGAACGAGGTGTCGGGACTATCGGTACAACTACCCGTGAAGTCCATTATTCATAGGGGACAATCGGTGAAAAATACTCCTAAAATACGAACGCCAATATTCGGATCGGCGCCGACCAACAAAAATACCAATCTACAGTAATGAACCGCGGGGAATAATTTATAAACGGACTCGCCTGTACCTAGGAGTTCGACTGCAGAGGCAATATTACTGGAGGGAGAATTCACCTAAAATAATGAAGCTGAATATTCGTCTTCTTCTTCCTCATAGTCCAGGTCGTATGCCCCATATACATATTTTTTAGCCACGGGCAGTTCCATAGTTCACGACCCCTTAGTAATGAGGAAACAAAGAAAGAAGAAGAATGTTTTTTCTGTATGCCACAGCCACTCACATGAAACAGTATTCAAAGGATAAGAACGCATGGCTCCTTATCTAAGGAATTTGGGTTCTAGCCAGGACAAGATCAGATTTTTTCTTCAGAAGAAAGTGCCAAAAACTAGAAGGATTTTATATGATATGAATATATCCTAAATAAAATTAATAAAAGGTGAATAAGATAGAGTAAGGGGGATCCTATTGACTCTTCGAGCGGTGCATGGCCATCACCGTGGTGATGGCCATGCTACGCTGGAGGATTGATCTGATCCCAAGTACCTATCCATATCTCCTCGACTTTGGTCTCCCCTGGAAACTATACGAAATGTTATAGATCAAGTGTAAATAACCTTGGTGGATAATATTGATGCATAGGCTAACGTGGAAGGACACCTCGCCAACCCGTCTGGCAAACGTGGCGTTGTAATGCCAACCACCCCCCGTATGACTTGTCATACGTGGAGAAGTATGGGGGAGGCCTATGTCCAGCAGTGGACGACAATGGCTTTTAAAGAAGAAGAAGAAGAATATGGTGTGTACTTATGGAACGAATGGGTTAGGGATGAAATATTAAAAAGTATACGAGTATGTGGATAAAAAAGTCTTTGAAGACCTAGAAAAATACGGCACGTTTAAATTAATAAATTATTAAAAAGGCGGCCATGTTTTATAATAGAAAAATCGACGAGCGTACGTTTCATGGTGTATGAATATAAAGGAAGCTTGAAAGGTGTGTCAGGGCTGATCATTATGGCGATCCATCTTTTCTGCCTATCCCTCAGTAAAACGGCATGATGATCTATCTATGTAGTAAGTTATTTATGAACACATGTCTTGCTTGGGATTTGAATACATACGTGTGGGATGAGAACACATGTCACACATGGAAATAACTTTTAAACTTTTAGGAAACATTGAACACATTATTTTCATTTCTACACGTAAAAATTATCGAATATAACTATATCACAGCATTTTCAAATACAAATATTCCGACTTTAGGATATAATAACCTCATCAAATACGCTGTTACTGAAAAGTTATCAAAGGAAAAGTTTACTAGCGCGAAGCTCTAGTATGCATTTACTGTTATTAAGCTGAGATTATCAGTTAGGAACAACGTAGTTAATGCAATTTTAGTGTTATTTCATGACATTGCTAGTGAATTGGTTAATTTGGTTTGATTTTATTAAAACATTTGATAAGGATTAATGGTATCTCAATAGAGACGAATATGTAAATTGTTTTCTGGGAACATAATATAGTGGCCGAGGCGCTTACAGGACTTATGACCTGTCATTGGTTGGGTTGAGCGATCGCTTTATGTTTAATAACAATCTTCATTCCGCCCTTCTTACGACCACCACGTCTGACAATTTTTTTGGAAATTGTATATATGCTAGGATGCTTCGCCTATCTTCATATTTTTTAGTTCACTCTACGCTAGCGTCATCTATTCAGATTGGTAAAAAAAACTAACTAACTAACTAACCATCACGCCGTCTTTCCGAAGGGGTAGGCAGAAAGAATGGACTGCCACACTTTTCTTTCCTGACATATTTCTCTCGATTCCTCAACATTCATACATCGTGTCATGCACGTGCGTCGATTTCTCTGACTCCTCACGTGGCCGACTTTCAATATTTGATTTATTTGATCGTGCCTCGGTCCTCCTTTATTTCTGGTTCCATTTACATCATTGACATATAATTTTTTTACCATTCTTTCTTCATTCATTCTTTCCATATGTCCAAACTATCTTAAGATTGGTAAAATGAGTAAAATCCAGTATTTGTCTACAAGAATTTGTATACATTCAAAATGTTGTGTAAAATTTTTGAGTTGTGCGTTCTGTTTCAAAAACTGATTTTTTATGTATTAAAGCTATATTTGCAGATATCTGGTAAGATGCTCAAATTATGTCGTATTTGTTTATGAAATATTAGGTCCTTACATATGAAATTGGCGTTTTGTATGGGAGGAACATCAAGTTGATTTTTTAAAAATATAATATATTTATTTAATCAAAGTATGTACCATTGCTATCTATGCACTTTTGCCATCTCATAGGTAGTTCATCGATCCCTTTACTAAAAAAACCATTCGGACGGGAATCAATAAAATCTTTGAAGTCGGTTTGGACTGCCCCATCGGAGTTGAATTTTTTCCCTTGCAAGAAGTTATCCAAATTTCGAAAAAAATAGTAATCTGTTGGGGCAAGGTCCGGAGAGTACGGTGATGTCTTAGACATTCCAATTGAAGCTCTTCTAATTTGGTAGCCGTCTGTTGTGCAGTGTGTGGTCTAGCGTTATCATGAAGCAGCAGTGGCCTAGAGCGATTAACCAGCCTCGGTTGTTTAGCAGCTAGCTTTTCCATCATGGTTTGCAGTTGCTGACAATAGACATCTGCCGTAATCGTTTGGCCAGATTTCAGAAAGCTGTAGTGAACGACACCAGCACTAGTCCACCAAACGCTCACAAGTAACTTTTTTTGGATTCAATTTTCGCTTGGGGCATGGTTTGGCTGGTTCGGCAGGGTTCAGACATTGCGATGAGCGCTTCCATTTATCATACAGGATCCACTTTTCATCACAGGTAATGATTCGATTCAAAATCCCTTCATTATTGTGCCGGTAGAGTAATGCAACGCAGCAGTCAACGCGCGTTTGTTGATTTGCTCCACTCAATTCGTGAGGTACCCACCTTTCAAGCTTTTTCACCTTCTCAATTTGCTTCAAGTGGATTAAAACAGTTTTATCTCTAACACCGCAGCCTGCAGCTAACTCGGACGTGGTTTGCGATGGATCCGCTTCCACAATAGCCTTCAATTCTTCATTATCAATTTTGGTCTCCGGCCGTCCACGGGGCTTGTTCTGCAGGTCGAAATTTCCAGAACGAAAACGTTGGAACCAAAAAAGCACTGTGTTTTCTTTTGCGGCACCGTCGCCATACACATCATTAATCCTTCGAGCCGTTTCTGCAGCACTGGTGCCACGGTGGAACTCGTACTCGTAAATAACGCGATATTTCAAGTTTTCCATTTTGTAAACTGAGTGATACAAAGAAAAAAAATAATTGAGGAAAAAACAAATGAATTATAATTTTCGAAACACAAATACTTGAGTAAATAGCTGTATAAATTTGAATATGGAATTCTTAACCAAAAAGAAGATATTTGTGATCAAAGTTGCCAGTACGGCAAAACGCCAAATTCATATGTAAGGACCTAATATAATCTTTATAAATTAAAAACGTTCATTGTTTTAACCGAAGTACTATGATATTTCAACATTATTATTAACTTTTAAATTGTAGAACTCTGTTTATGTATCACCATTTTAATTTTTAATTTTATTTATTTATTATATTTAGAACAAATACACATAAAGGTTTGAAAAATCACGAACAGCTATTTTAACAGTTAATAAATTATTGTTACACTTGATGATGTCAACATAGGTTGACGAAAAGAACTGAAGAAAATGATACGTAAACAGAGATTTATAATTAAACAGTTCAAAATGTTTCTAATAAATAACGACTATTTCTTTTTGTATTGTATATTATACACGTCGCGTCGGTGAGCATTTACAAAAACCATAAACGCGCTGGGCGCGTATTGAGCACTAGACGATGTTTTGGTAGTACGCGCCTAGGGCGTACTAAGCAATCAACGTGCACTTGGTTAATTAGCCATGAGAAAAACAACTTGTGTTATATTTATTCCTCCTTACTTAAAATTATGTTTCATTACGTTGGTGTGTTTTCCTGTTCATTTTAACAGCTGGCAGCTTCTTTGTGTTTTGTGTATGTTTGCCGCTGCAAGTACCGCAAGACCTGTTTCATATTTGGCTTACTTTATGTGTCAAATATTCTTATCTAGCCCTAAACAACTAAGACGACACAGCTGTAATTTAGTTATGTGTAGGGTTCTTCATTCTTATACGCAAAACGCGGCATGCGCTATCCCCGCTAATATTCTTCTTCCAACGCCGACTGATGTCCTTTGTTTGAGGAAAAATAAAAATATAACAAGCGTCATAAACACAGGGGATTTTATTTGTACGGCAAATATCACGCGTCTCGTATTTGCCAGAATTTCCGACGTGTCGCACGCGACTCAAAATTCCTCGTTTGCGTTTTAATGCCGCTTTACGCCTGCCAATAAATTGCACTGTTGTTTTACGTGAATTTAGATTCCTGAGCAAATTTGAATTCGGAGAAAATCTGCGTGATTTGCTGGAGTGTGAGAGCGGCAGGAGCTGTTTGAGCACGGCGTTAGTCCGATTCCGGTTATTTTCGCAAACGGATAATGCTCTTTAACCTCTTTTGTTCAGCTGGCTACATTTACAGTTCAAAAATTTGATTTCGAACGGCGGCAGACTGAGAAAATAGACATACTAAGAATGATCCTAGAACCCAGACCCGGTGTTGCAGCGGGAACTTGGAGGCATAGGACCAACCAAGAGATCTGTACGATGACCCAGCAGCCCCATATACCGAGCACCATAAGAACCCTTCACCTAGCATGGATTGGGCACGTATGCCGAGCCGAAAAGACCAGAGCAATCAAGCCCCTGTACGCATCTAGACCGACTGGAGTTAGACCTCTAAGAATGCCTAGACTGCGCCTAACGGACATTGTTCTGGCTGATCTGGCGAGGTTAGGCGAATCGGACTGCTGGGAGCAAAAGGCACAGGCTTAAGGAGCTTGGCGAAAAATCATCAAGGAGGCTAAAACTCTTCAAGAGTTGTATGGCCATAGGAAGTAAGTAAGTATATATGAATTATCTTCTGATCAGCCATCTGTCGTCCACTGCTGAACGTAGGCCTCTCTTTTAGTACCGACACTAACGAAGAAATTTGAACTAAAAAAAGAGGAAAACCGGATAACGTGGCACGATTAAATAAATCAGATGTCGGCCATGTGAGAAGTCGGAGAAATCGACGTGCGCGTATGACACGATGAATCTTGAGAAAGCGAGAGAATTATGTAAGGAAAGAAAAGTGTGGCAGTCCATTCTTTCTGCCTACTCCTTCGGGGAGACAGCGCGATGGTTAGTTAGTAAGTTAGTTATTGTCGGTCCAGCGGGCGGGGGACGTCCAACTCTTCGAAATCTTGAATATAAATTTTAGACCATTAGCTTACGTTCCTTACAACAAAATTGTGGTTAATATTTTAATGAAATAACAATCTGTCTGTGCTGCAAACTGTCACCTGTTTAAGACCATTTTTTACAGCAAATGGAGCCCGAGGGTTAGACAAAAACAGCATTATGACATTGATTTGAATTTCGTGTTGAATATTTCAGCTCTAACAAATCGATAACAATTGTTATTCCAATAGTCAAATATTTCAACTGTTATCTTTATATGGCCGAGCCATAGAGAGCTCCCTCCGCCTACCCGAAGCTCTTATAGGCACAGTGGCGTCTTTCGTCAGCTTCACTCGTGCACTCCCTAGGCCTGGCCTCCGTCCACGCGGGACTTATGTTAAAAAATAATAATATATGTCTAATTGCAGCCAAGGGGGACCCAGACCACATTTAAGCTACGCTACTCTCCCTCGATGTCCCGCCGTACACACATAGCAATACCACAGCAAAAGAAAATACACAATTGATACATAAATAACATATGTTAGGGAAAGAATTAAAAAAAATATGATACGATGTTCGCCATTGTTTTAATAAAACCTACCGACTATCACGCCGTATCGCCGAAGCGGTAGGCAGAATTAAATGAACCGATCGAAATCGTTGACACAGGTAAGGATCAACGGCAGACACAGTAAGGGCCAAACAAGTTTTGAGGACTTCCGAGATGAAGACACTGAGGACGATAGCAGGCATGACACTAAGAGATCGTGTGAGGAATACCCGAATAAGAGAGATATGTGAGGTTGAGGATATTATAAGATGGAGCAGACAGCGAAAAAGGGACCGGTACGGTCATGTTTAAAGAATGGGCACCACCCGACTCCCCTATATTGCATTGCATAATCAGCCTCATGGGACTCGTCCTCGTGGAAGACCTCCTAAAAGATGGAGCAGCAGACAGCTGGGAGTCTACCTCACAGCAGGAGCAACACTCTGGGGAACAGACCACATAGGCCTACAACAAGGAAAAAGAACAAGAAGAAAATTTATATCTCAACCGTGCCATAATAGTTTAATTATGTGTGAAATTAACAATTCATTGATATTGGATAAAAATATATTGCATTTGTTTTACGTAAAATAGCCATTGAGAGTGTGACGCGAAAATGAAGTGATGCGGGTTTTGGATAAATAATACATAAATAAACCCTTAATACAATGCTTCCAAATACGAGAATAGGGTGTAAAAAGGATTCTACTGATATTCAAGGTTTGTCTGAATATAATTAAATTACTATGATGTAACATGACAATTAAAAATTATCTAGAATCTTATCAATCAACTATGTTGATGGAACGACGTAATTTTTTGTGCGATTATACTTAATATTATTCTATAATATAAAATTTCTATATATGGGTTATCTTGTATATAGAATAGATATACAGGTATATAATAAAAATCCGATTGCTATATTGATTTTAAAGTGATCTTTATTTATTCATGTATAAAATATAAAAATATTAAAAACAAATTTTTTCGACTTGCGAGGGCACTCTCTAAGGTTTGCAAAGCGAAACAAATTTGTCACTAATGTGTATATATTTAAATGTATAAATAAAAAATCAATGTAAATACTGATAAAGCAATACTCTCAAAATAAAAAAACACAACCATCAATTAATATTGTCTATAGAGTAAAATTTATGAATATGATTTAGTATTTTGGTAATTAAAGTTTTTAGATAAACTTAAGGCGTTAACACTGTTGAATTCCATAATGACGATTTTTAAGAATAAAAACACAATTTTTTCTACTTTTGAGTTTATTTTTCTCGACATGCTTCGAAGGCTTACACCACACCTTCATCATCGAGAGTACGATATGAACTAGATGAAGGTGTAAGCCTTGGAAACATTTGAATATTAATAATTTTAATAAAGAGACATTGTCAAAGCGAAAATGGTTGTTTACAATAGAGTCCTGGTTACTACATTTATGCGTGCAAAGCATGGAACTGGCAGAAGACGGATGAGGGCAGAAAAAATACGACAGAGATGAGATCTCTTATACTTATGTGTGGTTAAACGATGTATGTAGAATTTAAAATGCTGATATAAGGAAGGAATGTAGAGTTGAAGAAATAAAACAAAATAATAAACGTTAGCTGCGATGGTTTGGATACATGGAACGCATGGATGAAGGAAAAAAGGTTAAGAAATTATACGTTTACGATGTAAATGGATAACAGAGTCGAAAACATAGCGTTAGAAAAAACCTTTTTTTTCAGTTTATTAAAGTTTATTTTAAGTAATGAAAAAATGTATATTTATATTTGATACATAATATTTTTATCAATATATATTCAGTGGGCTACCACTTGTGTAAGGGTAACACAAGTGGAAGCCCACTAAATATATAACAATACTAAATTTATATTTAAAAAAAAGTAAAGAAATTTACGAACACAGAAGTAATTTTGTATCAATTATTTATTTATTTTCATTATTTATAGCTCTTATTCATGAGCAATGGTCATGTTTAAACAATTTTCACCACCAGACTCCCCTATTTTGCATTGCAAAATCAGCCTCATGGGACTCGTCTTCGTGGAAGACCACCTAAAAGATGGAAGGATAGCTGGTAATCTACCTCACAGGAGGAGCAACACTCTGGGAAACAGACCACATAGGTTTACAACAAGGAAGAGGAAGAAAAAGAAGATTATTTATAGCGTTAGAAGTCGAATGTATCGACGTGCTTGTATGTTTAAACTTGAAAAAAGGTGTTTCTATATAAAGTAGTGTGGCTCTCCATTCTCTCTGCTTACCTTTCCGGAAATCGGCGGAATTGTTTGTTAGAGTTTGTCATTCAACCAAACACATTATATACACAATAATCAATACAAGTCCATTTTTAAACAGTGCCAACTTACCTTTTTTATAAATGAACATTTGTAAATTTCTAAAAAGTAAAAAAAAAAGCATTTGACTAAAAATATTCAGGAAAACGTTTGCTTTATTTCTATTTTAGGCCTTTCACTAACCACTCTTTCCTCCTTGGTTTTCCCTTTCCATTTCTTCTCGCTCCCTACTCTCCCGCTCACCCTGGACCTTTCGGGTGAATTTGCATATTGAAGAGGCCGGTGGATAAACGTATTATTTCAGATAATCTTATCACGATGACTATTTCTGATTCAGGCTGAAAAATATGTATAAAAGAAGTTTTCGTAATCTGGCCATTTATTCTACATTATGTTTCTCTCTCGCGTTGTCTATGATTAGGTTAAAATGCACAATTTTCTTTTAAAAACTCTTTATGAAAATATAGTATGACTTTCTCTTTATAGAGATTGTTCTCTGGATAGAAATTACGTAATAATATTGTACTATTCTACAATGACTGAAGGGCGTTTTTTTAAAGCAATCTTTTTAGCGTAATAAGTGAAAAAAATTTAAGTACTATTATATTATAATAAGCCATTAGTTATTTTGTTATCCCGGTCTTCGCAGTCTTCCCAACAATAGCATGTACCGTTCGCTCTGTAGTCTGTAGTATACTATTAGTATCGGCAGCGTCTACTGTCGCAAAAAAAATGCTATGTGTTAGGACGATAAATGACACTACTAATAATACTAATACTAATAATACTAATTTTACTAGTAATACTTTTTTTACTAATAATACTAATAATACTTATAATACTGATAATACTAATAATGCTTATAATGCTAATAATACTAATAATACTAATAATACTAATAATACTAATAATACTAATAATACTTATAATACTAATAAAACTAATAATACTAATAATACTAATAATACTAATAATACTAATAATACTTATAATACTAATAATACTAAAAATACTAATAATACTAATGATACTTATATTACTAATAATACTAATAATACTAATATTACTAATAATACTAATAATACTTATAGTACTAATAATACTAATAATACTAATAATACTAATAATACTAATAATACTAATAATACTAATAATACTAATAATACTAATAATACTAATAATACAAATATTACTAATAATACTAATGATACTAATAATACTAATGATACTAATAATACAAATACTTATAATAGTACTAATACTAATTATACTCGTACTAATAATTCTAATAAGACTTATAATACTAAAAATACTTATAATACAAATACCAATAACACTTAATATTTTTAATTGAATTTTCTTGTTAAAAGTTCATTTAAAACAAAAAAAAATTTACACAATTTATTATTATTATTATAATAAATATATTTAGTGTACTTCCACTTGTTTTTGTTGTGCTACACAAGTGGAATCACACTTAGCATATAATAATAAAGAAAGTTTGTGTTAAAATTGTTTTGTTTTCATTATTTACTAATAATACTAATAATACACTCCAATAAACTAACCCCTGAGAATTTCGAGAGAGGATGGACCGTCTTATTAATCTGTCCTGATACACCTTTCGGTATTCCTCCAAGATCATACATTGTTACTTGCACGCTCGTCGATTTTTCCGACTACCAATGTTGCCATTTTTTAGTATCTGATTAATTTGATCATGCCATGCTTTCATTGGTCTCTTTTCACTCATACTAATACTATTAATAATTCTAATAACAAAGAATATCATTATTATGGAGAAAAACGTGGCACGATAAAATAAATCGAATATTGAATGTCGGTCACGTGAGGAGTCAGAGAAATCGACGCTCGTGCATGACACGACGTCGGAAGATTGAGAAAGCGATAGAAATATGTCCGAAAATAAAAGTGTAGTAGCCCATTCTATCTACCTACCCCTTATGGGAGACGGCGTGATGGTTAGTTAGTTTCATTATTTTACTAACTAACTAACCATCACGCCGTCTCCCCGAAAAGGTAGGCAGAAAGAATGGACTGTCACACTTTAACCGATGCGAACTCCATCCTTCTCTTTTCGCCCGCGAGAGATGCGGTGTGATGGGTTGCGAACCTCATCGCCACCAATAGGCATCTCCTGCGCACACTTCGATCGTCCAAAAAATAAATCTAAAACAAATTAAATAAAATACAATGATATAAAACAAAATAACAAAATATAAATAATTTAAGACATAAAGTTTTATATTGTGCACTTGTCATCAGTTGGATGATCTGGACATTTGTGTTTATGTAATTGATAATCCACGTATCCACCATTATTTTTATCTTTATCTTCATTATTTTTGTTTTTATAAATATAAGCAAAAGTATAAAAACGTGAAGAAACGGGAAACTTGAGACAAAAGTCGTTTAAAATGCATGCATATATAATTCTATCGATTTTACATGTAATGCGAGAGCACTTGTCTCAGCCCGGTGTAAACAAAACACTTTATCTGCCGGTTCTCCAGCTCCTAAGTATCATTACGCCCCTGAGGGCGGGTGTTATTCATACGCCGTACTCCACTCACGGGCAGCTCCTTACGATCGTATATTTTTCGCACGGTTCAAAATACTTCATCTTTCTGCTTATCGCTCCTAACCGCAAATGAGAATCGCTCGGAGGTGGCGCCGAGAGAGGGAATGGAAATCTAAATTTGTGGAATATGCTACGTTTTAAAATACAAATATACGATCCACATAGGAGAGCGCAGTTCGATTCGTCAATTTTAACTATTATAACGAAAACAAATGATTAAGTTTTTTTTATTTATTTAAGTCGACGTTCGCGGCAGAGTGGTAAGAGCCACTATCTGCCATATCCCGGGTACGATTTCCGGCGATGGCAGTTAATGACAGTGTGCTAAGCAATCGATGACAGCTCAAAAAACAAATTGTATACAGTAATTAGGTTCAAACTACCTGTTGTATACAGAAAAAAATAGAGTACGTACAAACCGAAATTTCAAATAAATTTGTAATATTTATAGACAAACTGATAATATTTATTGTTTGTTGTACAATGATAAACGTATCGATGTAAATGACTGTTTTCGATGTAAATGAAGCTTTGTTGTATTATATGGGAGTAACTTTTTTCACTTTGCTAAGGTATTAACAAATATTATTTGATATTGCCTAAGCAAGGTGAAACATGTCATTCCCGTAAAATACATTGACGACATTCTTGGCCGAGTGGTAAATGCTTTGACTGCCACACCGAAGGTCCCGGGTTAAGATCGATTCAACACAATAATATATATTTTTATTATTTAAAAAAATACAAAATCTAGGATTCGAATCAATGGCATTAGAATTTATTTAACAATCTCCAATGTGAGCAGAAAATAGCTTATTATTATGAAGAAGGAATCTGGTCGTGTCCAGGATTGAACCCAAGTCCCCTGGATCAGGAGCCAAGCGTTTTGTCCCCTTGACTACCCGATAATAATAACAATAAAACTAAAAACACTTATTATAAAATTTCTAGAAAAGTACTATAATTTTAGTGAACTAAGTAAGGATGTCTACGGCCGAAAATATGTCTGTGAAAAATGCAAAAAAAGTGAAAATGCATTATTTTTCAGAAGATGTTAAAAAAACTGACGAGTTGTTAATTTGAAAAATAAAAAAAAGTAAATGGCGTAGTGCTCCTTACCAATTGATTTATATTAAAAATATGATTTGCATGCCTTCCGAAAAGTCATTAGAAGCTTAATCATTTCATTTCAATCACAAAAGTTTAATTATATTTGATTTCAGTAACGATTTTTTTTGTATTTGAAACATACACTGTTTTTCCATTTTTGAGTTGATTTTTCTAGGCATGTTTCGAAGGTTTTACATTTTCATAATTAGTCATGTCGAGAAAAATAAACTCTAAAATGGAAAACGAGAGTTCTTAATTCGTTATAAAATCGTCATAATAAAATTCCACAGTGTTCATTCCTTAAGTTTATTAAAAAATAGATTTCATTTTAAAATACAAGATTTACCTTTTTACATGTATTTTTAAAATGAGACCAAAACTAATTTTATTGGTTTTCTGTTTTTACGAAGCCTAATTCAATAAATTGTCGAAGACAGATACGAGTACGTTTTTGTTTTACATTAAAAAAATCTAAGACGCGCCACTTCGAAGGAACAAACTTTTTGTCATTAAGTTTGCCATTCTTGTCGTTAAGTTGGCCATTTTTCTTGCCCTCACGTATTTCAGGCTGGCCCGTCCTTGGCGAAAGATTGGTGGTTGTTTTTCATCATCACTGCTTATGCCTCCCGGGAATACAGCTTTATGTCATTAGGGCGGGGATGATAAACGGAAACACGCTGTATAAAAATATTATTTTATATGTGAAGAGCCCTTTGTTTTTTCTGTTACCAAAAATACGTTTGTCAACTTTTGGATTTTGTGTTTTAAACTTGTTTTGGCCTGTTTCAAATATTATACAATATTATTTTTACATAAATTTTTATTTAGATATTTAGAAAAAATTTGGTTTGGTTCATTTGGTGCTCCCGTGAATTTGGAGAAATTACGTGTATAAGTGAATTGTTTTGGTCAATTTGATTGTTGCCGCACTTTATAATAGTTAATTGTGAGACGTAATACGTTTTTACTGTTTTGATGTCAAAATTATACAAGTTTTTTTCGTTTATATAAAGAATTTTGACAGGTGTAAAAATAAATTTTCATTTGTTCCAATGACAATTTGAATAATTTCTTCAATATTCTTTTAAAGTTCTTGCTGGTGTTGGTTGGTTTTAAGTGCCTAATTACTGCCAAATAAAAAAAGTGGATACGTGTAACATAAATTAAATAAACACAAAAGTCCGGATCGTCCATGTCAACATGTGCAACATCGGAAAAACATTATGTGTTATTACATTATGTGCTAAATTTAAAAAACGGTGGATTCGTGGAACATAAATTAAATAGACAAATGTGCACCATCTAAAAATAACATTTTGTATTAAATTATTTTTATTTTGTTATTTTATTTTATAACATTGTATTTTATATTATTTGTTTTAGATTTATTTTGTGGATGTTGGAAGATCGAAGTGTGCGCGGGAGATGCCTATTGGTGGCGATGAGGTTCGCAACCCATCACACCGCGTCTCCCGCGGGGCGAAAAGAGAAGGATGGAGTGCCGCATCAGTAAAAGTGTGACAGTCCATTCTTTCTGCCTACCCTTTCGGGGAGACGGCGTGATGGTTAGTTAGTTAGTTAGTTTAGTTTATTTTTACATTAATTAAAAAATAATCGATGTGTGTGCGTGACTCGCTGTATGAATGTGGAGAATACTAAAAAGTTTTGTTACGATAGAGTAGTGTGGCCATCCATTCTCTAAGTCTACTTCTCTAGGGATAAGGAGTGATGGTTTGTTGTTGTTGAAAACCATAATTTAGAATATTGAAAGTTAATATTATATAATCTATAGTCTTTATAGTCTTTCGCGGGGCGAAAAGAGAAGGATGGAGTGCCGCATCGGTTAAAGTGTGACAGTCCATTCTTTCTGCCTACCCTTTCGGGGAGACGGCGTGATGGTTAGTTAGTTAGCCTATAGTCTTTATTTATTGTTTCTTGAACAATGATGTAAAATTTCACAAACAATTATTAATACGAATGAAAGCATCTGTTTTATTGAAGTTTTATTATATTTAATGAGCGATATGTTTCGCCTTGCTTAATACATTTGCATATTTGATAATATTTTTTTTTATATACTTTGTATACAACTCTCACGTTTATTAAAAAAAATAAAATATCAAGCATGTTTCGGACTAACCAGCCCTTCATCAGTGATATTAAATAAATATTTCAAATAATATAAAATTGTTTACAAATATGGTCAGTTTTGACAGATGTTATAATACATAATATAAAAACGAGAGTTGTACGCAGAGTATATAAAAAAAAACCTTATCTTTATCAAATATTTTGTTTTTAAAATATGCGAGTGTTGTATACGAAGTGTATAGAAAATAAACATTAAACATGTACAACACAAAGTTATGGCGAACATAGAAGATATTTGAAAACATGGAGAAACGTGTCATTCTCATAAAATACAATAAAACTTCTAGAAAACCGATGTTCTCATTCATATTAATTATATATATCCTACGTACTCTTACACTATTGCTCAAGAGATAACATTTTGATCCGTTTCTCCACTATAATATGTTACACGGGGATTTATATGAGATATTACAATTGTGTTCCTCAAAAGGCCAAACGAACACGAGATGGTAGCTATATGATATCCTTAAGGATTCTAATGAAACGTTTAATACAGACGATCCTTATTTGTCTCTCTCCACACCCCACTTCTACGTGTCTTTCATCAGTTATCCTTCTCCCTTCTTATTTCTGCCTCCTTGTTGTTTCCAAGTAGGACCTAGAGCGCACCTTGACTAGTAATAAAGCCCACGCGTATTGAGATGGAATTTTCGCAAAAGAAATATTATTTTCGGATGATACATAAGTTTCCCATGATTCGTTGTAATTATGACAGCGTGGTAGGTAAACTTATAAATATTAATCGATAAAATAGTTTCTATTTTGCTACTTATATTACGTACAATATATAAGAATCCCCGTTGGATTATATTGCCAAGTAAGAATCACACATAAACCTTTTGATACTCTTAGACTAATAGAAATATATCGACTGAAGCGAAGACGGAAATGAAGCTTGGAGTTGTTAGAAAAAGGATGAAAGTAGAATAAATGCCATAGAAATGAGGTCACTAAGAAGAATGTGTGGAAAAACAGTGTATGATAGAATATCTAATGATGAAGTAAGAAAGAAATAATATTAAGAAAAGGTAATATTAAGATAAATAAAATTAAGAAAAGGTTACTGAGATGGTTTGGACATTGGAACGAATAGATGAGGGAAGAATGGTTAAAAACGTACATACAAGTAGTGTGAATGGAAAAAGAAGTCGAGGAAGGCCAGGGAAGACATGGAATGACCAAATTACTCAATTACTGAAAGGCCGCCTTGTTCCAAATACGAACAATCGACGAGCGTGTACGTCACGTGATTTTAATTTATTTCTACACTGAGAAAAAACGTCTATGGTCCGAAACGTTTGTGAAAAAGTGTAAAAGGTTGTTGTAAACATACATTTTATTTCTACATTGTTATAAAAGTATAGTATAGTTAAAATTATTAATGTTAATTAAAAATAAAAATATCGTTTAAAATATAATGATTGCTATTTTGGCTTATCTAGTGTTCTTTTTGAGAATAAAACCTTCAAATAAATTTATAACTTGATTTAGAAGTTTAAAATTTTTGATCTCACAATTTATAGTTCACCAAACTTTCAGTGAAAAATCCTGTGAAATCATCGGCGATATTTTAGACTTTATATTTCAAACGATCAGGTTGGAAATATTCATAGAATATTCCTAGCTTTACGGGATTTTAAAATATTGTCAATATTACAAAATGCTGTAAATACTATAAAACAATAAAATATACAGGTAGTAACAAAGTTTTTTGGGACAATTAAAGTTATTGGAAACAAATGTCTCAAAATATCTCAAAAGAATGTGCAAAAAAACATCGCTGGATGTATAATTTTGATATTGAAAGATAATGCAGACACAAAACTGCTATAGGTAAATTGATTAAAATCACAAAAATGGTAGAAACACTATAATTGGTATTTAACACGTAAACAACGTTAATATGTGACTTATATTGTGGAAAAAAAAACACATTGGAAGTTTTATGTTATGAAAAGGGAGTGACATTAAATTTAGCTTTGTTTTGATAATATTTTGCCAAACGATAAAAAAAAAACTAACCTAGTACATCACACCGTCTCTCCGAAGGGGTAGGTATAAATAATGGACCGCCACACTGTTTTTTCCTGACATACTCTTATTTTTCAAGACGAACCACGAAAAAATATTTAAAAATTAATTATTAGTTTTTTTATGTATTTGGTTTATAACCACTTTAGTTTTGAGAATGAGGGTCTACCGGTTTCGATCTATGCGAGCTTCAGGGCTTTATACAGTTTGTATACAGTTTGTATAAAGCCCTGAGGAAGCTAACCCCCTAATGTATATATAAAACCCCGAGGAAGCTCACATAGAGTGAAACTGGTAGGTCCTCATTCTCAATAATAATGTGGTTGTATACCAAATACATAAAAAACCGAATTATTATATATTTTAAATATGTAATAGCTTCATATAAACAAATTTGTTTGCATTTTCTTCGTAAATCAGTATTTGAAACGGAGTTTTACATAATAATTAAATAAAACGATGTTTTTTTAACTAGTTCCACTTTTGTCTTTATTAAGACAGCGACCGGTTTCGCCAGGCTCGCTGGCATCGACAGACTGGTAACACTATTGTAAACTTAGTCCTTTATATACATACAGATCAGGGGTGGTAAACATGATTCTATACAAAAATAATCTTCAAATATTTATGTAAAATTTTTCTGAATTTAACTATTGGTATTACAGGTATTCTTGGAGGTTCGTGTTTAATACAATGGGTTTTAATTTTTATTATCTCTTACATATTCATATATAATTTTTGAAAAAATGGTAATTTTGTTTAAATTTTTACTGAATTTAAATATTATATGTTATAGTTCTTGGTCCGTAAGGTTGGCTGTGCCTTATTCGGTTTTCCCAATCCATATAGCTGCTAGGGTCTGGAATCAATCAAAAACACATTTTGGGCAGTAATCGATACCAGGAATATTTTTTATTTCTTTATATGGGGTATAGCAACGGGGAGTGCACAAACAGTATTTGGTCATTAAGAACTACAGGAGTTTTACATTATTCTATACGCAAACCATTTAATATGTATGCATTATTCCGGGATTTCTATTCAAATATACGTTAGTTTAAAACGCTACATTTTATTTCTTTTACTTACCTCTCAAAAATGTATAGAGCAAAGATTGACACGAAGTTTAGTAAATTCGGTCCGAACCCAATCTGGAGTCTGGAGCGGGGATAAACTGAAGATAAAGTGTACTCATCTCCGCAGAAGCGATCCCGGGGGAATCCGTCGGGAGAGAAAGTTGAAGGAATAAACTAAAATTGTCACACAAACACTCCTCGGTTACAGAGAGGCCGACTGTTACACTGACCGGTTGTGTGAGCGTTCGGCCTACACTATAATACGACTACCCCTAGCCTCTCGCATCTACTCCCATTTCCTCCCACAAGTTATATATTGCCCAACATAATGTTGTACGGAAGAGAAAATTTCTAGGAAGTTGTAACGCTTTATTTATTTCTTAAATACAAAAAGTTTTTACAAGGAATTTCGCTGCTTTCTTTTATAAACGCGTTTATTAGAAGTTTTACGAGCTTAAAATGTTTTATTTAAGGTTAATTTATCATTTGTACCGCTCTTACCATGATAAGTTATTGTTTTAGTAAATGGATATATTAAAAAATGGTGGGATATAATCTCCTCATATTCTTTTCCATATATTTTGAAACAGAGCCACGAATCTTTTCCGATTTTTTTTAATGTTCCATTTTCAACTTTTTAAAAACAAAAATACGTAAATATGAACTTGTTACTGGTATAACAGGCTAAGACAATATACCGATTATCAAATTAATTTATGTTTTTTCATAATTGAAAAGCAAAAAATAAACGTTGCTTTTTTTTAAGATCAGACAAGAAGTCAATTATTAATATACCTATTTAATATGATTTTTTTGGTAAACTTAAGGCGTTAATACTGTGAAATTTCATAAAAACGAATTTTAAAGAATTAAAACAATGTTTATTGTATGTCGGTCATGTGAGGAGTCAGAGAAATCGACGCGCGTACATGACACGATGTATGAATGTTGAGGAATCGAGAAAAACATGTCAGGAAAGAAAAGTGTGGCAGTCCATTATTTTTGCCTACCCCTTCGGAGAGACGGCGTGATGGTTAGTTGTCGACTTTTAAGCTTATCATCGCTAGAACGATATTAAACTATTATGTACTCGTATTATGTATTGGTGAAAAAAGTATACGCAACGATGTGAATAGAGTACGGAGTCGAGGTAGATCGAGGAAAATATAGCACGACCAAATCAAGCAAATTTTTTTAACGGTCGGCCATGTTAGAATTCGGAAGAATCGACGTGCGTGTATGTCTCGCTGTATGAATGTGGAGGAGGCTAGAGAGGTGTGTTAGGATAGAGTAATGGGGCAACTCATTCACTCTGCCATACCTTTCGGGGAAACGGCGTTATGGTTTCTTGTTGTTGTTGTTGTATTTGTTTATATCGTTCTCCCTATAATGAAGGTGTGAAATCTTCGAAGCTCGTCGAGAAAAATATATCAAGAGTAGTAAATAGTGTTTTAATTCACAAACTTTTTTATTTTATACCGTCGTTAAATTGAAATTGAAGAATGCAACTTCTTTTTCAAAATTCATTACGGATGGTATTATTTCTCGTAGCATCATAGCAGTCAAAGGGTTACATGAGCAACCATTGTTCACATTTAAGGAGAGAAAAAAGTGCAAGAGAAATAGTGCAGATTGAAAATAACTTTTTTGTTTTCCAATCGAAACTATGGCTCAAGGGAGGCAAGGGTTGGAGTTGTGTCAGAATTGAATAGGGAAGACCCCGGAAATGGTTCGGTATATGCTTATGTCGCGGGAGAATGCCCTTTTTATCTCAGAAGTAAGAGGGTGCGGCAGATGCCGAGATCAGGTCTGATTGTTAAAAATGCATATTTCCCCGAGGATTACAAAGGGACTAAACAGTGTCAAAATGTATTCCATTTTGAATTACTAAAATAACTGAATACTTATAAAGAATTTGACGTCTTATTTTCATACTGAAATTGGTGACTCGGCATGATTCACAATTGGACTCAAAACAAAAGCCAAAATGTACAAAAAAAGTTTTAAATAGAATAGAATTATTAATAACGTTTAATCCACTTTCTTTTACTAAATATTTTTTCAGTACAAAAAAAATTCAATAGAAAATTAATGAATAATTTCTTTATATTATATATTTAACTTGGAGTAATGAAGTAATAGTAATAAATAACTCACAATGGAGTTCTGGTCCCAACCCTAATGTATGGAAGCGAAGCATGGAACTGGCAGAAGAAGGATGAGAGCAGAATAAATGCGGTAGAGATGAGGTCCCTAAGACGTATGTCCGGTAGAACGATATACGACAGAATCTCAAATGCTGATATAAGAAAGGAATATAGAGCGGAAGAAGGTATTATGAACAAAATTATGAATGTGGAGGAACCTAGAGAGGTTTGCCAGGATAGAGTAGTGTGGCGGTCCATTCTCTCTGCCTACCCCTGCGGGGAAACGGCGTGATGGTTTGTTTGTTTAACTTGATTCCGTTTAGATTTATGGCTTCGACCGGTTTCAGCAGCTCACTGCCATCTTCTGGCTATATAATAGATAACAGCAAGCTGTCGAAACCGCTAGAAGCCATAAACCATGTATAAAATAAACATAAATTTTAATTGTTTATTTTTCTTTATTTACAATGAACTTCTAGCATGAAATTTAAAATTAAAAAACATTAATATTTACAAAGTACTTAATGTTTTAAATTTATATTTATTGGTAGAAGTTCATTTTAAATAATGAAAACAAAAAATATTCTTACAAAATATCTTTTTTATAATGTATTAAGTGTGCTTCCACTTGTGTTTATGTTCGACCGGTTTCGGAGACGGCAGCTTGCTGCCGTCTTCTGGTACCTACATCAACATTTATTTGGTTCATATAATAAATGATAGTGGTGGGGGTTAATCGTATTTTTTTCCTGATCCTAAATAATGTATTAGGTACTGTTATTAAATTGAAATGATTCTATGATGAAATGAATCAAAATAACCCAAAACATAATAAATTGATATTATACAGAATCAATTCAACTTAATAACAGTAATACATTATTTCGAATCAGGAAAAAAAAAAGTTTTACCCCCATCACTATAATTTATTATAAAAACCAAATAAATTTTGATGAAGGTACCAAAAGATGGCAGTAAGCTGCCGAAACGGGTCGAAAATAAACACAAGTGGAAGCACACTGAATACATAATAATAAAGAAATTTTGGATCTATTTTTTTTTGTTTTCATTATTTAAACTTAGTACTTATTTGAAAAATTAAATGTACTGTAATATTTGTAAAAAAGGCGATAAGACAAAATCACTAAGTAATTCTTAAAGACATGTCCGTTATGTAAAAGCACAAATAAATTCTTAGAATTGATAAAACGAGCTTTAAGTTGTGTGCACGAGAACTCCAAATTCAAGCATTAGGATGAGAAGTTCTTGTAAGGTGATATAAATTGCAGCCTTTGCCGTATTGGAAAGCTGTGAACGGGACCATATTTCTCTTTGGGAAACTTTGTTGGCCGTGATCAAGGAGCGGTGTCTACCGTTTGATTCTCTCATCTCTTTTGCCTTTCTCTTTCCCTGCTCTCATCTTTATCCTCCTTTATTCATCACCGCGCGAATCCCGCGATCTCCGCCCCGAGAGAGAGTTAGTCCGTTTGGCACTTTGACAAATGGTGAATTGAAAATTCTTTAAGGAATGTTCATTGTCAGAGGTGCTGTCCACGTCTTTGTTCAGGGGGAGATTGGAAGTTTTTAGGGTCGTCTTTCCGTTATTTCGATTGTTAAATGCAATAATAATTACACTGTACTGTACAATGGTACGGATTGCATTAAATAAATGGCTTAGTTTTTCGTTTTCTATTAAATATTACAATATATTTAAAAAAAAGTGTTTATATATTTTTGCAAAAGACTTTCATTATTAAATGCACAAAATACCGTGTAATAAAATAATATCAATTATATCCTTACTTTTAAATGCCATTTTTGTGATGTAATCACCTCATGGACGCATCTAAATATGAACGCTGCATCTGATATCGGTTAGAAAGCATAATAAAACAAGTATACAAGTTAGGTTATCATATTATATATTTAAACTTATTTACTCATTCGATCTCACGCATAAAAATATGCCAGTCTTATAAAAAAGTTTTCCGTATTCACATTTATATTCCTTTTTAATAATATTTATTAATTAAAAAAAATGTTGATATAACTGTTACAATTAAATATTGTAAACAGAATCGAGATTGCAATATCGCAATCAAATATAAATAAAAAAGCATGATTTATTTAAATAATGTAACGATCATTTGGAACATATTTAAATAACACTGCTTTTATACCAATTTAACCGTTTTTAATCCACATATTAGTGGAATCAAAACAGTGTTATTTAATTCTATTCCAAATTACAATGGCATTCTACAATGTTGATGCCTTAACCTTCAATAATTTCTATAAATATATTAATATATCAGACATGTTTTTTTGTTTGTTTAAGAGATCTTTTTAAACGTTGTATTATTTCGAGTAGCTTGTTTATCTTCACTTTATACGTGTGTTATTTGATAGATAAATTATAATGTTTTTTTTTAAACTTTGGAAAGGAGCTATTACTTGGTGGTTTGTGTATTTAAAATTAGAATTAAACACTTTTAAAACGTTGTATAAAATCACTTTATTTTGAGTCAAGAGCGCCAACCGGTTTCACTCTGTAACGGGCTTCGTCAGGGTTATACATAAACTGTCAGTATCACTGTCTTAACAAGTTTTCAAGTATGGTAATTAATAATAAGAAATATTAAATATTGTTTATACCTTTAAATTTCCAGTATAGTTCGCATGTTAGCGAAAAGCCTACAATGCGAGTTATTTCAAACGCGTACAAGTCTATGGTGTTTTGTTGCGAACACAGCAAAATACTCCATCGCATATATTAAAATAAACACCATTAAATTTTAGAGATACCTACGGACTATCCGCACATTCCTACGGAGTGTAATTAATAGCCGAATAAATTGTACAAGTAGATTCATTTGTATTCCCCGTAGACAAAACATACGATTTACATTAGGGGAAAGTTTTCTGTATGTTTACCTTTTTCGCAGGGGTAATTACATAGACGCCCCACACCCTTCCGGAAGATGCGGCGTTATAAAGAATAATAATGGTATTATCAGTTTATACAAATAGGCTAGTAAATTCGGATTAAGTACTACGCTAGTTTGTATTGTTGGACTTCTTAATTATTGTAATAATATTTTTATTTTCTCTTGTGGACGTGAAAAGCATGAAGCATTTGGGACGAATCATTTGTTCGCAACACCCATAAAATATAAGTAGCAATAAAAAAGTTGTTCGGATAATTAATTATTTATTGATCATTTAGCAAGTATGTTGATTGAAATATTATATATTTCTCATAAGGATTATCTCATTAATGAGAAGTATTTTTAACGCTTATCAAAACGTTTTGTTTAGTCGAAGATTTAATAATGTTTGTGAATTTGGTTCCATTTTTTGGATTTATTAGAGGTCACACAAATCATTGTTGATTCAAATTTATTTATTTTAATACAAAAATACGATTTTTAATATAAAAATAATAAAATAAAAGAAAAAAAATTACAATACAATGAAGGGAGAAAGATGGGTAGGAGAAAGTGTGCGCGAGGACGAATAGAATGTTAGAACGGTGAGTCATGATCATTAGGGAAAAAATATTGAGAATTTCTAATCAAGGTTTTAGTGGCAAGGTATTAATAAAAATTATATAGATTCTTATCCACAGAAACATATCTGACAAGACACTGCGCGATAGAATTAGGAACTCACGGATAATGGAAATATGCGAGGTCGAGGATGTCGTTAGGTGGGGGAGGCAAATAAGGAGATACTGGTATGCACACGTGAGGAGATATCGATACATCCAGACTCCCTCTCATTAGACGACCCCTGGGCAGGCCACCAAAGACATGGATCGACAGCTGGGAGTTGACTTTGCAGGAGGCCAAGTCCTCTTAAAAAACAGGCCACACTAAGAAGAAGAAAAGGAAGACGTTAATTATCAATAATAACGCAGTAAACAACACTTCTATATAAGCTCTCGTGTTGTGCCCCAGAGTGAATGTACCATACATTATATACATTGAAATCTAATAGTACCCTCTTCTGAACCGTAGCGTATATCATTGCTTTTTGGGTATTAAAAATTAGGATGGCCCTGAAGATTTTTCTCTGCTGAATCTATCGAGCACCTGATAGCTAAAATCAATAGTACAGTCGTCCTGCATCGCCAGTCGCTTTTTCTGGTCGCTGAGAATTAGTCTGGGGTGCCTTAGTCAATTTAGACTAAGGCACTCTTAACTTCCTTTTCTTCTTCTCTCTGGCTCTAGAGTCCTGGGTGGGACTTCGGCCGCATCAAAAAAGTTTCTCCAGTCGACACTATCTCGAGCCCTGGACTTTCACTCCTCAGGCCCGACTTCCAAGAGTTACAGATCCTTAAGAACCCCGTCCAACCAATGAAGCCGCGGTCTTTCCACGCTGCATCTTAACTCCGGTCTTGTAAATGTCAACTGGGCAGGTATTGATACCTTCTAAATTCGTAACGGATGTCCAGTCCACCTAAGCCATTGAAGTATTATAAACTTGACGACGTCCGGTTTGTTGTATAGTTTGTGCAAGTTGTGCCGGTGTCTCCATATACAAGTAGTATTCTAAGGCATAATAGAGGCTAAGCTTTTAGTAAATTGTTTTAATACTGGGCTTATATTTGCATAGGGAATGGGATTAGACAATGACATTATATGGGATGTTTTTTAAGAGGTATACAATACATATTCAAAATGAAAAAAAAAACACACATTAAAATAAGGTTATGTCTATGATATTGGCTTTATTTAATAGATAATTTTATGCCATTATTGTTTAAACATGATTTCGGGCATATGAGCGCCACGGCTAGCTCGAATGAAGCGCAATCGTGAAATCCAATTTTCGACAATTGTCGTCTTTGTGGATGCGTATTATTAATTAGAGTGTGTGCAAAAACGATCCATGGTCTTCCAAATAACTTGCTCGGATGGACGATTATGTCGACCGTAAGTAAAATGGACGTAGTGCACGACAAGTTTGACTAACCGAACCGTGATTTTCAAAATAATTTTGCACAATTTGCAAGCGTTGTTCTGATTTTCCATTTTACCATTCATGGTAAAATGGTAAAGCGTATTAACTTAAAATCAACTGTTAACTGTCAAATTCATAATCTGTTAAAACAATGTTACCAGTTTAAAAACCAAACCTCTAAAAATAAAACACCCTATATTAGAACAACATGAAAATTTACATTCTTATACAAATTGAAAAAGAAAAAAGATTTGTATATTCGTAAAAAAATGAAAGTCAGTAATGTTGCATTGAAACCATGATATTGTCTCAGGAAATAACTTTCAACATTAAGTGAATGGCAAAACAATTAAATGTACTAAAGGGACCCTTTTCTAATTTATTTTCAAAACGCTAATGATCCTCGCAATGAGTGTTTGTCCGAAACAGAAAAGTGACGCCAACCCAAAACAATGGTTGCCCTTTATCGACCTCGGAACTTTCGGATGATGACCTTCATAAAATGTCCTAAATGTCATCTTTTTGTTTTTCCACACATTTGGGGTTTGCGTAGAAATGGGGACAGATGATAGTGATGTTCCAACGGGATCCATTGTATCCAGTTTAATTCCTAAAATTACAGTTAATTTCGTGCATTTTATATGTTTTTAATTATGTGATATGTACCCTCTCTAAATTGAAAGTATTATTCATACTATATAAAATCCCAATATCCCTAAGCCTATATTCACTTTCGCTATATTTTGTAAATTAAAAAAACCCCACTTAATTAAACACTTTTTGTATTTGGTATACAAGCACTTTATTTGTGAGGATGATGATCTACCGGCTTCGCTCTATGCGAGATTCTTCAGGGCTTTACACATACTGTAAAAAAAAAAACATTAGTTTTTTTTTATAAATGATTGGATAGAAATAACACAAAAAAGTAAATATATATAGAATCGTGTGAATTGAATCATGGTAACTACCATTACGTCGTTCTTAACAATAGAGTGTTTGATAGCTGCATCTACAGAGGCTCGCTTAAAATACGAATAACGAGAACTTTATAGCGCTTCGGTGCAGCAATTTGAGATGTAAAATAAGAATGATAATTTGGTCTTCTGATGCTGTAGAGAACGAATACATTTTGATCTCTTAATATTTTTTGATTGTTAACAGCTGCAGAGTTACATTTAATACCCATTAAAAAATGCAAGACGGGTTTCAATAATGTTGAAGTCCATATTCCTGTGAGGTACAGTGAGGGATATAATAAAGTTACTTCTTCATCTTCTTTCTGTGTCCTGTCAGGTCTCCCTAACCTTGACTATCACCCTTGTTCACAGTGATGACCTGGGGAAAAATATCCAGAGTGGTACCCCCTTGCCTTCTCTGGAGGATTTTCTGTCGGGGTTACCTTCCCTTAGCTGGGTGTATCCAATTTTATGGCGCTGGAAGCTTGCCATTCATCCTCTCTCTATCTGCTATGGCACTAAGTAATATGTGCCACATTGCCCGGGGTTCGCGGGGTTTTTAAAAAACCTCTCGTGGACGCTATAGAGTTGGACTAGATAGTAGTGTTGCTGTTGTAAATGTACCCTGGCGCCTTACGACATTTTGTAGAGGCATACTTTCCAGCAAAACATACCATATCGTAGCCCTACTACCCTTTTGAACCCCAATAAAGTCACTATGTTGTTAAAATATTTTTGACACATTTTGAGATTAATAAATACATCAATGCTAAGTTCAACTAAAAAAATGTGAGGCGCGATTTGAAATAACACGCCTAGATATCATAATAGCAAAACATATAATATTTAATATTCGACCACGTGAACGCGCGTTTACGCGCGCTTTGAAAACGAATCTTAACATGCGCGTTTACGCGCGAAACGCACAAGTATTTGTCCCACAAGAAATATTATAGACTGACGCGACGAGTAACTGTAGGAGCTAACGCGAACTTGCTCGTTAACATGACTCATGCATCAATGTTTTAAAAGTAGGCTAATGTGAATAAGCTTTTTAATATATCGAAATATCGAGTTTTACAAAAATAATTATTTAGATGGTTTGGACACATAGAAAGAATGAATGAAGACACAATGGTAAAAAATTATATGTTAACGATGTAAACGAAATTAGAAATAGAGAAAAACGTGACAAATATTGAATGTCGAAGAAATCGATTTCGTGCACGACACGATGTGTATGAATGCTGAGGAATTGAGAGAAGTATGTCAGGAAACGCTCCTGCCTACCCTTTCGGCGGGACGGCGTATGTTTGTTTAGTTAACTAACTAACCATCACGCCAATTCCCTGGAGAGGTAGGAGAGAGGATGGATCGCCATAATGTTCTGTCCTGGCATACCTCTCGGGATTCCTCTGCATTCATACATCATACCATGCACGCAGTTGATTATTCCGACATCGAATGTGGCCGCCTTTTAGCAATTGATTAATTTGGTCATGCCATGTTTTCCTTCGTCGTCCTCGGCTTCTTTTTCCACTCACCCTGCGTGTGTACAACTTTTTAACCATCCTACTCACATCCATTCGTTCCATATGTACAAACCATCTCAGGGATCCTTTTTTAATTTTTTCCATGATGCAGTCATCTGCCTTACATTTCTGTCTTATTTCATCGTTTGGTATTTTATCATACAACGTTTTCCAACACATTCTTCTTAGTGATCTCATTTTTACGGCGTCTATCCTGCTTTTATCCTTCTTTTGCCAGCTCCAAGTTTCACTTCCATACATGAGGGTTGGCACTTGAAGTCCATTGTGTTTAGTTGGGTCCAAAAAATAATCGAAACCCTTTCGATCTAGGTTTTATATATTATTTGATGTGGGACATCACTAGTACGGGAGTTACTGGACTAACTAATGTAAGTGTATGACACTCAAAAATATTTTATTACGGATGATGTGGAGTGCCGTAAGCATCAATTAGAACTCCGTTGCTCTGATGCTGAAGTGAGACAATGTCGTGACCGAGTCTCTCGTAATTTTATTTGCGTTTATCTCGTGTGGGCGGGGGTCTTAGTCCGTCAACAAGTTACACTTACCGGGGGTGGCATTATTTTGATACAAAGTAATCGCTTTGTAAGGAAAAACACGACAGAGATAAATGTGCCATTATTTATATAGTTACATGAAATATTCTTGTATATTCTTATATACTAAACATTTTTTTTAATAACATGTAGTAACTGTCTTGTATATTCTTATATACTAAACATTTTTTTTAATAACATGTAGGGACATGAAATATTCTTGTTTATTTTTATATACTCAACATTTTTTTAAAAGAACATGTAGTAGGGACAATGAAATATTCTTGTATATTTTTTATACATTCAACATTTTTTTAAAAGAACATGTAGTAGGGACAATGAAATATTCTTGTATATTTTTATATACTCAATATTTTTTTAAAGAACATGTATCAATCAATCAAATCAAATCAAATCAGTTTATTAACTCAATAGACATTACAAACAGGAACATGTTTAAGGCATCTATTAAGTACAGGTAAAATATCATAAAAATACAACAAAGTACCAGGAACGCATTAGAGATGGTTCGACATTAGGAAGACAAGATACTTTCTAAAGTCAATAGTATTTGCCTCCTGAACGTACTTTCACTAACATGAAAGACGTCGATCTCCGAGGAGACCGCGTTCAGCAGACTAATTGCTCTTCCCACCGGTGTCACCAGAGGCAGAATGGTTCTGGCGGCCGGTAGGTAAAACAATCTGTGCTGTCGCTGTCGGAGATATCTATCGGGGACAAAAAGACCAACATCCTCCAGTACGGCCGAGTTCTCGAAGTATCCCCTAATTAATCTGAAGAAATGGGTTATTAGATGTCCATCTCTTCGAAGCTGTAAAAAATTGGTTCCGAGCATTCCCAGGAGAAACGCCGTGGGATAGAGCCACGGATAGCTGAGTATAAATGAGGTCACTAAGAAGATGTACGAGTAGTATAAATGAGCTCACTGAGAAGGAAGGCCAAGGAAGACATGGCGCGGCCAAATTAATCAATTACTGAAATGCGGCCATGTTCGAAGTAGGAACAATCGACGAGCGTGCATGTCACGATGTGTGAATGTAGAAGAGTCGAGAGAGTTATGTCAGGATAGAACAATGTGGCGATCCATCCTCTCTGCCTACCCCTTCGGGAAACGGCGTGATGGTTATTTAGTAAGTTAGTTAGTTAAGACATGAAATATTGTATCTTTTATATTTTTTTAATTAAAAAAAAAAAAAAACTATAGTTTAAATTTATTTTTGAGCGCCGATTTCTTAAAAAAAAACATCACATCTTTGAAAAGTTTTTTATAAACATTATATTTTTACAAAATTTCTTACTTTTCAAAAACATGTTTCGGGCCACAAACGTCCTTCCCCAATTAAGAAATTTAAATATACAAGGTTTTTAAAAAAATATTCAAATGTGATTTATCAATACAAAGTGAAAAATATAATACGACATATTAATAATAATTTTATTTTAAAGATCGGCTATATTATAACGGCTAAGTCGGATGAAACGATATGCATGTATGATTCGCTGTATGAAAACGGAGGAAGCTTTAGAGATTTGTCTGGATACATTAGTGTGGCGGTCCATTCTCTCTGCTTACCCTTCTAATGATACAGGGTGATGGTTTGTTGTTGTAAGAAATGTTTTGAGGTTATATTATATAATTTATATTATTAAAGTTTGATGTGAGAACGAAGTCTCGTGGTTTTATAAATAAAATTCATAGTACCTATGTGAATTTTATTTTACAACTTTCCTAGATTATATCACCAAAACTAACTAATCATCACGCCGTCTCCCCGAAGGGGTAGGCAGAAAAAATGGACTGCCTCACTTTTCTTTCCTGACATATTTCTCTCGTTCCTCAACATTCATACATCGTGTCATGCACGCGCGTCGATTTCTCTGACTCCTCACATGGCCGACATTCAATATTTGATTTATTTGATTGTGCCACGTTTTCCTCGAATAGAAATTATAATTATTAAAAATTAAAAATAAATAATAAAAATCAGTTTGTTTTCAGGTTGGTGCTGGAATTCTCGGTATGAAGTAGACATACTATTATTAAACGAATCTAAAGTAAGCTTTGGGAGACTTCCTAATGACACTAAGAAAACAATTCCACCCTGATTGTTCAAATATACGACGACATTAATTGTTGCCCTAAGCCTCGAAGTCTACATAGTTTGTACTTAACACAATTTGTACTGCTTGTGTGGTATTCGGACTACAATTTTATTCAGAATTAGGTACAACATCTAAGACAAGCTGGACTTCTTAATGTATTGTTACATAAGAATTATTATTTATTTCTTAAATAATCAAGCAAAACACTTTTATAAGTATTCATAATACACGAAAACGCCAGTTATACCGGATTTTTTTATTTAGCTTGTTAGGATATTATCACGCATTTGGTAATGTTGTAACAAGGAAAAATATTTCGTTTCAGCATATAATTTATAAATTCCAATGTAATAGAACATAATATTTTCAGCAATATTAATGTTTTTTTATATACCTATAGTTTTCGATCATTATATAATAATAAGATTTTTTTTAAATACGAGGGTTGCCTTTTAAGTTTTTACAAAAAGAGAAATAGAAACGAGCAAGTTCAGAGTTATTAAGTAGACAGAAAAATGGACTGCCCCGCCTTTCTTTCCTGACATATTTCTCAAGATTCCTTAACATTCATATACCGTGTCATGCACGCACGTCGATTTCTTCGACTCCTCAAGTGGCTGACGTTCAATAAATTAACACTCAAAATAAAATAACACTAAGAAAGTGTGATTGTTACATTGTCTTTGGTCTGGGGTCAAATTCAAGTAACAATAAAATGGCGATAGATTGGGACTACATATGTCACGAGAATCAATATAATAGCTCTACCCTTTACATCGATTTGGCCCTCCCTGTAATGTTGTAAAAAGCGATTAGAAAAAAATCTCTATTTAAGTAATCCACGACCTTTTTGGATGCAAATATAGCGAATTCGTGAATTCTCTTACGATAAAAGCAACAGAGACATAACTGTCAATTCTATACACATGATTCTATGTATATTTCCTATCATGTTCTTTTTTCCCAACCTTTATATCGATTTGGCTCGCGCTTTAAAGAGCTTTCCAACAAAATATTAATAGTAATAATAATAATGATATAATACAAATAATAAAAAGAATAATATCAATAACATAATTGTAGAGGACGAGTCACATTTAACAGTATGAGATTAAAAATAATGCTATGTTAAGATTTTAGTCAATGTTCATAAATCATGGGATTCTTTTATCTAAGACGAAGTAATAAAAAGTACCTAACTAAAATGATTTATTTTCTCGGAATCCAAAAGTTTTTAAACTGTTTTCATTTAAAGAAGTCAAAGTCAAGTCGAGGTGATATTCTATTATTATATAACGACTTTCACTTGTTTTAACGACGTGAAAATTTATATTACTTTCTGGGTATTATTAGAAAGTACTTTTTACGTGCGCAGTACAACTAAAAATAACTTTAATTAACTCAAGCATTAGGTGATTTAAAATTTTTGGACCTTCGTGTACGAATTAAGTCTATTGTCTATTGTTTTTATATAATTTATCAGAAGTTCCCTTTGTGATATTTAAAAATTCATTCCTTTTTTAATTATAACTAACTAACTAGCTAACCATCACGCCGTCTCCCCGAAGGGCTAGGCAGAAATAATGGACTGCCAAACTTTTCTTTCCTGACATATTTCTCTCGATTCCTCAACAATCATACATCGTTTCATGCGCGCGTGTCGATTTCTCTGATTCCTCAAGTGGCCGACATTCAATATTTGATTTATTTGATCGTGCCACGTTTTCCTCGGTCTTCCTCTATTTCTGGTTCCATTTACATCATTAACATATAATTTTTTACCATTCTTTCTTCATTCATTCATTCCATATGTCCAAATCATCTTAATGATCCTTTCATTATTTTGTTCATAACACCATCATTCGCACCGCATTCACTTCTTATATTTTCATTCGACACTCATCATGCGTAAGGGTCGGTAGAAGAACACAATTTTTTCATTATTACGTGTTAATTATAATTGACTTCGACGGGTTTTTAAACTTCTGGGTTTGCCTTAATTTGTTTAACAGTTGCTAAATCCCAAAGCGTTAATATAAATGTTTAACGGCATCGTTAAA
>JAHDVF020000966.1:745000-766125 GCA_022606425.2 Lepidostoma basale
ATGTTAATGATGTAAATGGAACCAGAAATAGAGGAAGACCAAGGAAAACGTGGCACGATCAAATAAATCAAATATTGAATGTCGGCTATGTGAGGAGTCAGAGAAATCGACGCGCGTGCATGACACGATGTATGAATGTTGAGGAAGCGAGAGAAATATGTCAGGAAAGAAAAGTGTGGCAGTCCATTTTTTCTGCCACCCCTTCGGGGAGACGACGTGATGGTTAGTTAGTTAGTTAGTTATATTTGAAATATGGATTTATCGTAATAATATCATTGACAAAATAGTCAGGAACAAGGAAGTGGTGAATCAATATTAAACAAGGTGATTGATTGATATTTGAAATTTTAAAATAGTGTTATCATGTCATGCTTAATATAAAAAATATGAAGAGAAACATAAAACCAATACAATTTACTGAAAATTATTTGTAAATGTGTGTTTATGCCCACTATTATTGGTCCTAGTAATTTTAAGGATAAGTTATAATATTATATTTTATCTATATATGAGAATCTTTCAATTAATCAAATTGTAAAGGTAAGTCATGTTAGAAGTCGGAAGAATCGACGTGCGTGTATGACTCGCTGTATGAATGTGGGGGAAGCTAGAGAAGGGTGCCAGGATAGAGGAGTGTGGCGGTCCATTCTCTCTGCGTACCCCTACGGGGAAACGACGTGATGGTTTGTTGTTGTTGTTACATAAGAATCTTTCTTTGTTCAGATTTTATTTATATATTTACACCTGATGATGAAGGTCACCTCCGAAACATTGGCGTGTTTAATATTTTTATTGTATAAAAATATTAAATAAATTCAAAGTAGAACATTAACAGCCTTGTTTTTCAATTCCGAAGTTTTTACAATGGAATTCCACAGTATTAACGGCTTAACTTTCGATAAGGGTTTTTTGTTTATTTTTATAATTATGATTGTTTTGAGCAATCAAGCCATAGTATGTAAAATTTCCCTTACCGCATTTGGCGTAAGTAAATTGGTGTATTTTAAAAATAAAAATGATTAATAATTAAAGTTTCTAAGCCCTCAAATTATTTTCCATTAAAATTTTCTGCGCGTAAGCAGAAAATTTTAATGGATTTTTTTTTTTTTTTTTTTTTTTTTTTTTTTTTTTTTTTTTTTTTTTTTTTTTACGTATACAACAGGTCGCTTGAACCCAATTACAGTATACAATTTTTTTTAAGCTGATATATTGATTCTCGTGACATGTGACAGGTAGCCAATCTATCGCCATTTTATTGTCACGAGAATACTACGCCAGACCAAAGACAGTGTGACAATCACACTGCCATCGCCGGGAATCGAACCCAGAACCTTCGGAATGGGAATCAGAGCTCTTACCACTCTGCCATAAATATAAAACAATTTATCTTCTTCTTCTACTTATTTTAAAAGGTTTAACTATCTGTGGCACAGAAATCTTGTCTCCTTGGTAACATAGGTGCAGTTGTCCATTCATCTCTTGTGGTCTTCCAGGTGGACGGTGTTCGGAGGGGATCTCGTAAGCGGTTGTATATACGAGTCTGTGACTATCCATTTTGGCTACATAATATCACCAGTATCTTCTTCTTGATCGACTCTACCAAACGATACCCCCTATTTCGTTAGTTTTTGTTATGTCTGCGTTACGGGTACGATTTCGGAGAGTTTTTCCAATTTTGGATGTATGTATATCAATATTTTTTTCTTCTTAAAGTTTTCAATATAAACGTTTCAATGATTTAATTGGAACGTTTCTCTTTTTCTTTTTCTTTTTCCTGGCGCAATCCCAACTCACTTTCTATGTCGACTGTTGGGGTCGGCTCTTATCAGGCTGTACTTCTTACGGTTCTGAGTATTGCCTTCCCTTAAGCCATTTCTCTGCAAGACGCTATTGCACTGAATCATCCAGGTGGTCTTAGGTCTTTCTCTGGATGGTTGACGAGGAATATTACAATTTAATAATAGCCACATTGCAAAGTCGACTAAAACTCAATTCGTTTCGAATAAATTAAAATATAACAACATAAATAAAAAACGCTGCTTGCCTACAAATTTTTAACCATTCTGTTCTCATCAATTAGTTCCATATGTCCAAACCATCTCAGGGATCCTTTTTTAATTTTATCCACGATGCAGTCATCTGCCTTACATTTCTTTCTTATTTCATCGTTCGGTATTCTATCAAACAACGTGAGATTACTTCCTAGTGATTGTAAAAAGTGTTCAAGCAGCTTGAGTGAAAAAAGAAATCGAGGATGACCGAGGAAAACATGGCATGACCAAATAATCAATTACTAAAAGGCGGTCACATTCGACGTCGGGATAATGGACGTGCTTGCATGGTACGATGTATGAATGTAGAGGAATCCTGAGAGGTATGCCAGGACAGAACATTGTGGCGATCCATCCTCTCTGCCTACACCACCGGGGAAATGGTGTGATGGTTAGTTAGTTAGTTAGTTTGGTAGTTAAATAAGATACGCCGAAACGCATTACGTCAGAACAGGTTTATATTTTCACTGAGAATGATCTCAGAAAACTTAGCGCCATTTTTCCCTATCGCTGTGTTGTTTGCGATAAAATGGACGAGTTGTTATTTTTTCGATGTTCCCTTATTCCGCCGGAGGCAAATTTATATTGTACGCACTTCTGCGAAAATGTGACCTCAAGCACAAAGGTGCGAGGTTAACCGCAATCTTCTGTTTACTTAATTAAAACGACCCAATACTTTTCGGGGATTTCGATGATGAAAACATTTTTGCCCTTATCCTCAGTTGGCCTTTTCTGCTCTCGAAATAAATTATGTATATGAAAAAAGCGCGCAATACTAAGAGTCACCTTTGTGCTCACTTGGAAATAATCTTAAACCTCGCCCACAATATGAGAAAGGCAAATCGCTTTATATTGTGATTGTATCATGGCATATAATCGCATACACGTTTTAAAATAAAATTCGTAATTAAGTGTAATCAGTGAACTGCTTTGCAGATGATCAAACAGTCAATCAATTCAGTTTATTTTCGAAAAATATATAACAAACAAAATTAATATTTAAGGCATCTATAGGAAACAGGTAAAATACATGTACGAGTAACTAGGAACGCATGAATGATATGTGTGGATGTATAATATTTATTAGAGGGTAACATACAGTGATACACATACACATACAAATGAACAAACTTATAGTTAAATAAAGACATAGAAGGTTACTCGCCGCTTACCCGAACCTGTTATTGGACGCAGCGGCGCCCCTTCGTCAGCTTCGCTCAAACAATCCCTAGGCCCGCCTCCCATTCACGCAGGATTTGACATTAGCTGGAGAATGCACCATTCTAGTAAAAAGCAAATGGCAAGAGGGTATCCAGGTCATTTTTAATCCAGTTTAATTTCAATCCACTTCTTTATCCCAATCTCACAAAACAGAGCAAAACACGGCACATGATTCTATGGCTCAAATCACCATCGTTATCATCAGCCATTAGCCGTCTAGTTTTCACATAGACCTCGCTATCCATGACTTTCTATCCTTCAATAATCTGTGTCATTGACCTCTTGCCTCGTGTCATCAGATAATCTTGCCAGGGGTCTGCCAGGATTTCTTTGGGCGGTTCTTGGTCGCAACTTCAAAGTGCGTCTACTCCACTGATTATCCACTGGACTCACTATATGGCCGGCCTAATTACATACCAATGATTCTATTCTGAAAACTATCATACATTAGCAACTTTGAACGTTATTTTGCATAATATTATTGCCTCGTTTATGATTAAATCAAAATTAATATCGTATTAATGTCATTTGCATTTTGATTTCCTATTAATTTGGTAAATTGCATTGAAGTGAAATTTGAACAGGGGCATGTGACGTCGGGAATTCCATAGACGCTTATAGCGTGTTCACACACGTTTCTTGTACATTTATGCGCGGTTCATATTCATCGCGACCCTATTTAGCAGGGATCGTTTATTTTATTGCTACCGTACGTAGCTATGCACGGGGGCCGATAACAGAGCCAAATCCAGGCGTTAAGATGACCCTTGATGTTAATATTATGTCTGAGAATTGATTTTCATTACCCTCACTGGTGTATAAAGTGGTATTAAGATACGAAAAATTAAAGGAAAATATTTTTATCACAGGGTTAGTGAGCGTTTTTATGAACTCGCTAAATTGTTATAGGCATTCTTCTATTATTTTTTGGTATTCTGTAAATAAATCTATGTTGAAGTTGTGACGCTAAATAATGATGGATATTAAATATCTCTCTTATCAAATACATGAAATTGATTGTGCAAATATGGATACTAAAGGCGACAATTGTTGAACTTTACGAATATGTAAAACAATAAATATATAATTAAGTAATAAGTTAAGGATCTAGAATTGCTGCATATTGTAATATTTAAAGGGTGTTATATTGTTCAATTAAAAAAAATATATATTTTTAATTTTTTTGATTTTTTGAATCGCTCTTTACTTCATGACAGCATGAGCCAAATTGATGTAAAGGGTATTATAAATATCATAGTGATTCTCGTGACATGTGATAGGTAGCTAATCTATCGCCATTTTATTGTCGCGTGAATTCTACACCAGACCAAAGACAGTGTGACAATCACACTGCCCTCGCCGGGAATCGAACCCGGAACCTTTGGGGTGGCAGTCAATGCACTTACCACTCGGCCACGAAGGTCGTCAATGTGTTTCTACAAATCAATAATGTTTATAAAACGGTTAAATAATAATGCGAAAAATATTTTTTTTTCGTATAACACATATCATATAATTTGTGGTATTATCACTTCTAGGAGAAATCTTTTACTTTCTAGGAGATTTATTATAGTTTATTGCAATGACATGTTTCGCGCTGCTAAGACATTATCAAATGCTGAATAATAAACATATGATAATGCCTTAGCAAGGCGAAATATGACATTGTAACAAAACTTCTAGAAAACAGACGTTTTCATCCGTATTAATATTAGTGTTACTTCTATATTTTTTTAAAACTGCTAGTTCAATATATTACTCAATATATTACTCGTATATAAGGATTTATACGAAATGAATTTAATTAAAATTTGTCAACTTTGCGATAAAATGAGATGAGTGGTTTTAATTAAAATCTTACGTGAACTTAAACGGTTTTACAGTTTTAATTAAATTTTGCGGTGCGTGTATTCAGTTCGGTCCTGTTCGAGCTGTCGCCCAGTTTTCTCTTGCGGGAATCGAAAGGAAATGGTTTTGGCGCAGTTGTCGCGCCCCGAACCAGAACGGGAGCGGAGTTATGGCTGGATATATGTATGATTTGTGTCGAGGCGGCTACGTTAAACCGATGCCGTGTTGTGTGTTACATTGTATCACGCTGATTATATTACATTCTTATGAATCAAGTACCTGCGGCCGAAATATAAAAGGAATATTCGCAGATTGGTTCTAATTTGGGTTGAGCAAAAACGCTTTCGTGGCTAAATGGAAAATTCTAGAAAAATGCGACAATATTTCATATACGATAGCGGAAATTAAAAAAATCTGTACAAGACCATACATAACAAAGACTGTACTGGCGCACGGAAGTGAGAGATTGACGCTGATAGTGAAATCCGTTGAAGCATTGGACGACATGTTTGAAAGGAAAGTTCTTGGTAGCATTTGTGGTACCATAAATAACGCAGAAGAGTGGCGCATAAAAAGAAATGAGGAATTGTACAACATTTATCAAATCAAATCAGTTTATTTTATCAAAAGATATTAGAAACCACAATTATATAATAGTTTAAGGCATCTATTGAGAACAAGATTCAAGGTTCAAGGATTAAGATTTTAGACTACAGATTCAAGGTTACCCAGCGTGCCATAGAAAGAGCCATGCTTGTAATAACCTTGAGGGACAGATTTAGAAACGAATTTATTCGACAACAAACCAAGGTGACTGAGTTGGCTCTACCTCAAAAATTTTTACCTCCAAAATTTTTCATAAACCTATTTTAGCTGTAGCCAGCGTATTGAAGAGTCTTTTCTTCTTCTTTTTGTCCTGTAACACCTCCGTGGTGCATAGGGCCTCTAGGAACCTTCTTCACCCGACTCTATCGCATGCCTGATGCCTTACAACATCCCAAGTGAGGCCTACTGCCTTAATCTCGTTCTGGAGGGCTCTTCTACCAGGTGGCTCTATGTCTGCTTCGCTTCCTCTTTCCCACGGGCGAACAGTCTAGTGCACCCTGAACGATGTAGGCTGGGTTCCGTCTCAGAGTGTGACCGATCCACTGCCATTCTATCCACTGTTTTCTAATTGGCTTTTCGCCTGCCATGGTCCAGAGAACGGCGTTATTTGGGACCAATAGATCTTGAATATTGAGCGAAGGCACCTCTTCTTAAACACCGGGAGTTATTAAAACCAGTCAGCGATAAAGATGATAAGTAAAGGAAAAATGTGAAATGCAAGTTAAACAAACGATTTAGATGTTTTTAACTACAATATAATTAAATTATTATTTATTTAATCTGCAAGGTGAAAGATGTTGTGTGATGCAGAGGTTGGATTCCACCAGAATCCCACACGCTGTGGCGTATCAGATTCCTGCCGGCTACCGTCCCCCCGGAAGACCGCCAATGAGATGGAGGGATTGCTGGGGGTCGACCTCCCAAGAGAGGCCAGCCTGATTACGGGAACAGACCATAGGTCTAAAAGAAGAAAAAAAAAACTGATGATAAATTTATATATGCTAATAAAATAGTTTCAAATTTTTAAATCGTTTGAATTTAAGAGCTTAAGGGCATCAGCGGAAAAACGAATGAAATGAATAATTGTGTGTTTTCAACGTTCAACACAGTCAAAACATTTGATAGGAACGTGTGTTTCCCGGACATGGCTTCAGTCGTTTCAGAATGGCGTATATGCGAGAGTGGTTTAAAAATAAAATATCCCAGTTTATTCAGTTTCCGTATATTGCATGAAGAGTCAATAAAACTACCTGGGAAACATTGTATTCTGCAGTTTGATCGCCCGTTGACATTTTCAGTTGAACATGGAACAAATTGCTTTTTCAGGTACCTACCTAACCGATATTGTCTATTTCGTGGTACTTGCTAAAGTAAAGAAAACGAAGTTTCGTTTTAACCAAACGCAATGAAATGTGGAATATGAAAATGAGAACGTAAAGCTTGGCATAAAATTATAAACCACGTAAAATTGAAACTATTGCCTGATTCATGTTAAAAAAAATATTAAACATTCAGATTTACTTGAAAAAAAAAAACATTAGTTAAGAATATTTTTTTAGTTATTATTTGTAACGTCGATTCATACAATAAATGTTAAAACCGAGGATAAGGGTAACAGAAATTAAAAATACATTATATCTTGATTATACGTTTCTTTTTTTCATATACTTAGTAAACAAAACTCACTTTATTAAAAAAAAAATTAAATACCAAACATGTTTCGGATTAACAATTTAAAAATATTTATTTCTTCCATATTCGCCACCACTTTGTGTTGTGGATTCACATTTGAATAACTCTTTGAAGACAATGTAATTTCACAAAACTTTTTGGCACCTTTCAAAAGCATGTTTCGGAATACAGACTTCCCATCTTCCACCGAAAAAGAGAAGTCTGTTTCCCGAAACCTTTGTGTAAATCCAAAGTTTAAAAAAGTTTTTCAAGTAAATATATTTAATTTAATTGATATTTGATTATTAAATTATTGCCGTTTCCAGTTTTTAGTACATTTGTCGAATAATTGGGACGAAATTATTTTTCAAATATCAAAAATTGATGTAAACTCTTTTTTATTGTAACAACGTGTGTGCATGACACGATGTATGTTGAGGAAGCGAGGAAAATATGCCAGGAAAGAAAAGTGTGTCAGTCCATTCTTTCTGCCTACCCCTTCGGAGAGACGGCGTGATGGTTAGTAAGTTTTTAACAAATGGTTCCGTTTCAATAGTTTATGATTTTTTGCAGGAATAAGTATCTCCGTTAACCGACTCTACAAAATAATTAGAATCACTGTGCAGCGTATAATGCAAATTGCGCCCATTCCAACAAATAATGTATCAGTCTGATGGCAAAGTAAGCACCGTACCCCTCGACCCCTGTCATTATTATCCCCCGATGGTACCATTGCACCCGCCACCTACATCCACCTACATCCACCTACAACCACCTACCGCCACCTACCGCTGGCGCTCGCGCAGCCGGCAAAGGAGGGCATTTGCATAACAGCCGTAAAACTGAGATTCGCTAACAAGTGGGATGATATCTGTGTTAGCCCGGCCACACCATGCCAGGGGCTTGCAACGCGTTTAATGGCTGTAGTTGTCGATGATTTATTAACTTTCCTACACGCGCACGTTCGTACATCACCAACGCTTTATTACTGTGCGTAATGAAACAAAAGTTAATATCTTTCGTTCAAATTCATTGCAGAACTCACCCCTCATTAAAAACGTCACATTTATTTAACTAAATGAAGAATATTCTAAGATGTATTGTATTGTTCAACCTTCGTGGCGAGTGGTACTTTGACTACCACGCCGAAGGTCCCGGGTTCGATTCCCGACGATGGCAGTGTGATTGTTACATTGACATTGGTGTAGAATTCACGTGACAATAATATGGCGATAGATAAGTTACCCATTACATGTCCGTAGAATCAATATGATAGCTTTACCCTTTACATCGATATGGCTTGTGCTGTAATGATTTAATGAGCGATTAAACAAAATAAAAATAAAAATAATAATATGAATAATAATAATAATAAAAATAAAAATTATATGAATAATAAATAATAATATTAATAATAATTAAAATAATAATGATAATTGATGTTTCTTTTTTATATATTTTACTTTGTAAACAACACTCACATTTATTAAAATATGAAAATTAAATATCAAACATGTTTTGGATTAACCAGCCCTTCATCAGTGATATTATATAAATATTTAAAATATTATAAAATTGTTTACAAATTAATATGGTCAGTGGATGTTATAATGTTATAATATAAATGTTACAATATAACTGATGAAGGTGTGGTTACTCCGAAATATGTTCGATATTTAATTATTATTTTTTTAATAAATGTGAGGGTTGTTTACAAAGTATATAAAAAGAGAAACATTATCTACAACACAAAGTTATGGCGAACATAGAATAAATAACAATATTTGTTGTAAGCTGGTTTCGGTAGCATAAAAACAGGTATGAATTTTAATACAAACTTATGGAATAAAACGGAATACAATAAAGAGTTGCATACAGTAAATGTATTAAAATGATAATACAAAAAGGTTGAAAGCAATGAAAAATTATCACAACAAAGTTATAATTGGTATCCCAATAACCAGCAAATATTAGACTCTGCTGCAAATCAATCCACTTGGATTGAAACTAAAAAAAAACTTCTATCACGGTTTGTTTCACCATGGGATTTCATTCGCGTCCCAATTACTTTATAATGTTCACAGTAAAATATTTGTTTTGTGGTCGTGCAATCCCGCATTTGAGATATTTTCGACCTTTATACATAGGGTCAAAGCACCAATGAATGGCCGTTTAAAGTTCAGCTTGTACTGAAATCCACATGAAAGGCATTAATTTCATTATTTCAGTGTACAAAATAAAAGAAAACAATAAAAACACATTGACTTCTCTAAATTCTCTAACCTTTTTTTTATTTAAATATGAGTATTACTATTAAAATGAATATTTCTCTAAAAAAATAACACTCTTCTTCTTCTTCTTTTTGTCCTGTCACACCTCTGTGGTGCATAGGGCCTTAAGGAATCTTCTCCACCCGACTCTATCGCATGCCTGATGCTTAACATCGTCCCAAGTGAGACCTGCTGCCTTAACCTCGTCCTGCAGGGTTCTTCTCCAGGTGGCTCTAGGTCTGCCTCGCTTTCTCTTTCCCCCCATAGGGGACCAGTCTAGTGCGCCCTGAGCGATGCAGGTTGGGTTCCGTCTCAGAGTGTGACCGATCCACTGCCATTTGCGCCTAGCGACTAATTGGCTTTTCACCTGCCATGGTCCAGAGAACGGCATTTGACACTGTTCGGGGCCAATAGATGCAAAAAAATAACACAATCACCAGTAAATGACCACTTCAGGTTATATTGATACAATACATAGATTAATTACATTGTCACATTATGAAACACCCTAACATATAAAAATATGTAAATATTCAAAGAATTGCATAATAAAAAACATTAAAAAAACACAAACAATCTCAGAACAACAACGGGAAGACGCACTTTTACCGTTTGACAAGGCACAGTTCAAAACTGATAGTTTTGTTTCTTACCAACAGTTGTCTCTGCCTACCTCTTATGTCATAGTTTCTTGGGATTAAAGTTTTTTGACTGGACACATAGTGCAATTCTTATTATATTTTGTTTTATTAAACAACGGCCATTTAGCGGGGGTCGGTCAAATACTGGTGCTTCGATCCTACATTGAATGCAGCGCAGTAAAAGTTTTTGCATACATTGGTAGTGCCTGGGGGAACTCTCGACAGCTGGTCTCTCTCCTAACAAAAATGAGTCTGTTCGATGTTATTTTAACGATTGTTCGCCGCTGCACCTAACAACAAAGTTTTACTATCAAACATTTGGCAAGTTTATGAAACATCGACACTTTAACACGAATTTTCGCGAGGTCGTTCACAGTTTCGTGCCGTACTAAAATGTGGAAATTTAGTTTTTGTCATGGAATTTAAAAAAAAAATATCATGCATTTGGGACAAACAAACAAACAAACAAACTATCACGCCGTTTCTCCGCAGGGGTAGGCAGAGAGAATGGACCGCCACACTACTCTATCCTGGCAAACCTTTCTAGCTTCCTCCACATTCATATAACGAGTCATACACGCACGTCGATTCCTCCGACTTCTAACATGACCAACCTTTAAAATTTGATTAATTTGGTCATGCCATGTTTTCCTCGGTCTGCCCCGACTTCGTACCCCATTTACACCATTAACGTATACTTTCTTAACCTTTCCTTCTTCATCCATCTGTTCCATATGTCCGAACCAACGCAGCGATCCTTTCATAATTTTGTTCATAATACCTTCTTCCGCTCTACATTCCTTTCTTATATCAGCATTTGAGATTCTGTCGTATATCGTTCTACCACACATACGTCTTAGGGACCTTATCTCTACCGCATTTATTCTGCTCTCATCCTTCTTCTGCCAGTTTCATGCTTCGCTTCCATACATTAGGGTTGGGACCAGATCTCCATTGTGAACGGCCGTTTTCGCTGCATTTGCGACAATTGTTAGATTGCGGATAACCTTTCTCCTTAACCAAGATTGTGTGACTGACTTCATTTGCAGTAAAAAATGTCTCGAACTTACTAAATTTCCAGATCAGGTACATAATTTCTGTTCATCATAATATTACGTACAATTTGGTATTAAGAATCTGAATTTAAAAGTTTATAAGAAACTTTTAAATATGAACTGCAAATCTAGACTGCAGCAGTTTAATACTAATATTTATTAAACGATGACCTTTGTGGCCGAGTGGCTTCGATTCCCGGCGAGGGCAGTGTGATAGTCACACTGTCTTTGGTCAGGTGAAGAATTCACGTGACAACAAAATGGCGCTAGATTAGCTACTTATCACATGTCACGAGAATCACTATGATAGCTCTAATAATACTCTTTACATCGATTTGGCTCATGCTGTCATGATGTAAAGAGCTGTTATGAAATAATTCTGTGACAAAAATTATACCATTTCAAAATAATTTTTCAAACGAGCTTGCGTTGCATATAATCTTCGTAAAAGTATTTCAAAAGACCTAAAATGCTTCACGCCGGCTTATCTAGGTAGGAATTCCTAGAAGGCTACAGGCTCCTTGCTTCGAAGGAACAAAAGCCTTCCTACCCCTCGGAGACCTTCCCCTCAAACATCCCCCGCAATGCAAGTTCCGAAATGAACGGAATCGCCACAGATAGTATGAAAGTGACAGTCGGACAGATAGTATGAAAGTGACAGTCGGACGAACACGTCGCGACTTAATTAATAAATTAATAAACAATGTACGAGTATTAGAAGTGTGAAAAAGCGAAGTGAATCGCCTCCTCGCGATGTATATTCCGCGGGGAGGGCTTAAGAAACAATTGGGTGAACAATAAGGTGTAAACTGTTAAAATTGTGAACATTAGAGAACTTTCTTTCGCGCCAAGCCGAAAGCGCGCCAAAATGGGCGCGCACGAAATATTGTGCGTCACACGCGTCTCCGCCACGAGAAGCCAAGAGCCGGGCCGGTCCGCTTATGATGTCGCCGCCCTCAGCCGCCTTCCATTCCGCGGAGAGAGGATAGACCGCCGCCCCGTCAGAGAACGAGAGCGAGCCGTGGTCATCCTTCTCGTCGTGACCCAGCCGCTGGTTCACCTCCATGTTTCTTCCCGCCCTTCGCGCAGGCTCGCCCTCTCGGCTGGAGCCGCGCTCGGCGAAACACCGTGTCATTTTAGTTATAGTTAGTTTTAAGCGTTGTTTAGGCTAATTAGTTTATAATTAGGTGGCCACCATAAGGATAATTATATTTAGGGTAAGTCATTTTATTTTAAAATAAATCTACATGTTTAAAATTGACAAACCACGCTTTTATTTGCGCATTCCGGCTTGTCTACCTTCCCCGACTGACGGCATCGCTGGACCTCCCTTCTGGTGAGCTATTCTCCCGAGGACCCTGGAGCCGCTGATGCGCGAGAGGACTCGGCGAGGATCCGGAAGGTAGGTCAGGTACACGGCGATGAGATAGGCCGGAGCGTCGATGGGACACCTTGGATCGCCTTTTCCCCCGATCTTCGGTGATCGTTGACGCTCTCTTTTTCCCGCGCTTTATTTCTCTGCCTGTTCTGTTTGGGAGGAGGATGACAGAGCGATTCAACAAAATAATATAATAATAATAATACTATTTTTGTACTTCAAATTTAGTCATCCCTACTATAGATGTAAAACAGTGCTTTAGGTGAATTTTCTCACTCGATCCAAAATCAACCGTTACATACGTAAGATATAAGAATTTGCACACTCACTCACACACATACACACAAAACACACAGACACGCAGGCACACACACATGCACACAAAGACACACATTGATTGAATGATTTTCATGAAAATCGAAAAAAAAGTATGATTTTTGTATCTTAAACAATTATGTAAAACTTCGTATTTAATATTCATATTTAAAAAAAATTATATTAATGTGTAAAATAAAACAGAAATAAAAACACCGCGCTTCGTTTTTCACCACTATGCGGTTATTTTAATTGCCAACTAGTTTCGCTTGTACCCAAGCTTCCTCAGGGCTTCGTAATAACAAACTTCGTTATAATAATAGGTATACATAATATATTTTTTTAAATGTCTTATCACAAAATGAATGCTTCATACGAAACTTTAATATTATTTTCATACTAGGGCATGATTTTTTGAAAAAAGTCGCTCAATTGTAAAATCTTAAAACTTAATTATTTAATTAAAATGTTTTAAAAAATCTGAAGAAAAAAAAAAACTAAAACATTATAGATATGCACTTTCGTACATATAAACCTCGTACTTTTATACATTTAAGTTAGTATTTAAATAATTTAAAATATCTTCTTCTTCTTTAAGTGCCCTGTCGGGTCCCCCCAACGTTGGCGATCACCTCGGCGAACCTGTCCCTGTCCTGCGCCGCTCGGAACAGCTTCTCAACACTTCGGATGCCGGTCCACTCTCTCACGTTTCGCAGCCAGGACATTTGTCTCCTTCCGGGCCCTCGGCATCCCTCAATTTTTCCCTCCAATATCAGTTGGAGAAGGCGGTACTTTTCCCCATGCAGTGAAATATAGTAAATATTATCAATAAAAACTATAAAAACTAGTAATTTTGGTATTCAAAAAAGTTCGAGCCCCTGATAAAAGTTGAATATCAGATAATAACAATGTAACAGATATGACGGGCATACCAGTTGTAGGAATGCCTTTTAAAACACACTTCGCGATCGTTTCTCTCGTATCGTTTCACATCTTCTCTCTCTCCTCATCCCGCGAGTGCAGTGCGGCTCCCGCTCGTTCTAATGTTATTTCAACCATTATTACTTTTATCGGCGAATATGATTTTAACGGTGTGAATATCGGAATACTGGAACTGTAAAGGGGAACTGAACAGGTGTGTAAAAAGGTTTTCAAGCCGAATGTTGGCTCCACGGGCGGTTCGTGAAATTTAAAAATAGAATGCTCAAATGCTCTTTGGTTTTTAGACCGCATTAACGTCTTGTTATTTTGAGATAATATATTACTAGTGCAGCTGGCTAAATTTACAGTGTAATACTTCTTTCCTTATCTCCAGCTGGCTAGTCGCGGAGAGCGGACCTTTCGTCTCAAGGGATTCCTTCTTGCTGTTGTCATTCAATTAGGGATGGGTGTAAATTTCAACAACATAGTATAAACTTCGGAAATTGAAAAACTTTGTTTAATCCACTATTTAATAAAAAATATTAAAAAAAAACACGACGTGTTTCGGAGGATACCTCCATCTTCAGGTGTAAAAATATAATAAAAACTAAACAAAGAAAGACTAATAAAAAACGTATTTAAAATTCGATACAATAATTCAAATTTAAAATATAACCTGTGCTATTTGTTATAAGTAGGTACTAACATTTTTTAACAGTAAGAACTAATAAATAATATCAATTAATAATAATACACGATGATAAAAAAAAAGAAGTTGTAATTTAGAAAAAACATACATTTGAAAATACATAATTTATATAGAAATATAGTATATCCATGGTAGTTTATTTGAAGTATCGATACAAGCTTTAAATTAAACAATTAATCTAAGATTAATAGAGCTAGAGATTTACACTAGAAATACAACAATAATTTAGCGGTCGAGATTTACCATCAAGAAGTAGGATTCCACGAGGTCCGTCGAGGGTTGAGGGGCATAATGAAATGTCAAATGAGTCACCTGACTTCACGAGGCTAGTGTCCAGTATGAAGCGGCGAGGTTATTCATGCTGTCTAGATATAGTGGTCGGCACGTGGGTGGCAATATAAGGGAGCAGGGAAGGATGGCTCGGACCATGCTGGATGATTTCAGCAGACGCAAGATTGAGGATGATGCATGTCATTAAAGTGGATTGACACTTTAGGCATCGCCATTGTGCAGTTCAATGTGAAACAATATCTGAAATAATGGCACAGATTTTATGCGCAAATACCTGGATCAAGGTTACTCCATGGAAGATGTTCCTGGATGGGATCGGATTCGCGGGTCGAAGCGGAGATCAACCAAATCGATACGGCCATGTTGACAGACGAGATAAATCAAATCAAATCAGTTTATTTCCTCAAAAGGTATAACAAAAAATTATTACAGTTTAAGACATCATTGAGAACAGGTAAAATATAATAAATATATAATACCAGGAACGCATGAGAGATGGTTCGACATTAGAAATACAAGATACTCTGCAAAGTCAAGAGTACTTGTCTTCTGAACGTACTTTCACGAATATGAAAGACATCGATCTCCGAAGCGATCATGTTCAGCAGTTTGATTGCTCTCCCCACCAGCATTACCAGAGGCAGAGACATGAGTGAAATACGCTAAAAAACGCTGCGCACTTGTTTGCTATTGATTCTTAATACATGTGATTGGTAGCTAGTCTATCGCCATTTTCAATGTGACATTTATTCTATCAGACCAAATACAGCGTGATTATTTTTACACTGTCATCGCATATTCGGAGTGGCAATCATTGCTGTTGCCACCCAGCAATAAAGGTCGTCTCTATTTATGATAACTATGGATATAATAACTATAATATGATAATATAATAACTATTTAAACTGATCATCGATAACACACCTATTGACCAAGTCATGCGATTCTCTTACCTAGGCGTAGAGATCGGCAGCTACAATGACCTATATGACGAAGTGCGAGCCCAAACCATCAAAGCGACAGCCGTGGCTGGCTGCCTGCGCGACACCATATGGAGGAACAAATACATTCTATCCGAAAGTAAAGTCAAGATATACAAGGCATGCGTTTGCCCCATCATAACGTATGGAATAGAGGTCAGAGCCGATACCAAGAGAACTAAGAACCTTCTTAGAGTAGCAGAAATGCGAACTCTACGCTCCATCGCAGGTAAAACCCTCAGAGATCGGATAAGAAATGAAACGATAAGGTCTGTCTATGGTGTTGAGCGCATAGTAAGATGGGGAAGAAGCAGAAGGCGCTTTTGGAGAGACCACGTAGACCGTATGGATAATACAAGAATTGCAAAAATTGTTTAAGATGATAACCCAAACAGCAAGAGATTACCAGAAAGGCCGCCAAAGAGATGGAGAGATGCTTGGACATCATCACCCAGGACAGCCCATCACCACAAACAGGTCATACGACCGAAACTAAGAGGAAGTAGAATTAGAAGAAGATATCTATGTATATAATGTGAATTAAACTTAGTAAAATTAATAAGAAGGGCGGAATGGGGAATGTTATTAAACATAAAGCGATCGCTCAACCCAACCAATGATAGGTCGTAAGTCCTGTAAGTGCCTCGGCCACCACATTCTGTTCCCAGAAAAACCATTTACCTACATCTTCGTCTCTACTGAGATACAATTAATCCTTATAAAAATAATTATAAAGTGAATTAAATAATGATATTAAAATTACTGTTAATGGTGTGATTTTGTGACATGGAATCATCCCTTCTCGAGATACATTATTGATTTCGGAACAGCGAGTAGATTTCAACAAGGTGCCCACAAAATGACTGCACGTCCCGCCCATGGGTGGATTGGATATCTCCGTATGAACACTCAGCAGAAGTTTTTCTGCTGCCGGCAACTTGAGCTTGGATCTGCACTTTTTGTTATTACTTTTTCAAGTATTTTACTAAAATGAAATGAGCTGAGATGAAGCTTCTTGCGGGGTGTGATGTTATTACATTTTGATATCGTGCAGACGGTTCGAATTAATGTTTTTCGAACAAATTACCGATTAAATTGTACATAAATATTTTTAGGAAAAACAATTTTTTTTTACAAAATTAAATTTATTGTCTAAGAAATGAATTCGATGCGAATGGAAGTGTTGTGAACAAAATAATGAAAGGATCATTAAGATGATTTGAACACATAATATAATGAATAAAGAAAGATATATAAACGATGTAAATGGAATTAGAAATAGAGGATGGCCGAGAAAAATGTGACATGATAAAATAAATAAAATATTGAATGTCAGCGAAATCAACGTGCGTGCATGACACGATGTACAAATGTTGAGGAAGTGAGAGAAGTACGTCAGGAAAGAAAAGTGTGGCATTCCGTTTTTTCTGCCTGAGCGACTCTTAGGTAGTACCACAATCCTGCAAAATTACACCCTAAGTAAATTTCGTATGTCATGTCCTCCCTTTGTTTATATAGATAGTTTTTTTTAAGTATTCTTATAAGTTGACAATATAAAAAAAAAAAAAACGCAGCTACCCTTTTCAGTAAAATACACATTCCTCCAAAAATTCCCAACATAAAAATGTTCGGCCAAGACGTTCCTTGGACCAAAACAATCAAATACCTTGGGGTTACCTTGGATTCTAAGCTGACATGGAGGCCACACATTACAAATAAAGTCAAAGCCGCGTCAAAAGCAATCTCAGCCCTCTACCCAATGTTAGCTAGAAACAGTAAACTAAACATCGACAATAAACTCCTGATATACAAAACGGTTATAAGGCCGATCTTCACTTATGCAGCGCCAATCTGGGGCTATGCAGCTTCGAGTCACATACAAAAACTCCAAATCCTGCAAAATAAGGCTATCCGTTTATCGCTTGGTGCGCCTTCATGGACCAGGATTACACAACTGCACCTAGAATCGAGAATCCCGATGATAGATGAATTCATTCTGAAACTTGCCGAACGTTTTTACAAAGGACTCCCTTCACATCCCAACCCCACAATAAAAGACCTCTCTAATTACGACCCAAACACTTCCAGCCGCCACAAGCACCCAAAATCGATTCTCCTTCAGAGGAACACTCCGGGCCACACAAATCATGCACCCGAATAAACTAACAACCCACCAAATCACCTTCCAACAATGTTCCCATCAGACGTAAGAGGAATAGCCACATGAGCTGAACCTCTGTAAGCCAGAAGATCCAAGTCCAAGTCCAAGACAATATAAAAAATTATTACATAAAATCTATGAAATTAATTTGTTCATATTTCCAATTTCGAAACTAAAAAAAAAACACGATAGAAAACTAACTAACTAACAATCATACTGAAAGGGTAGGCAGAAAGAATGAACTGTCACACTTTTACTGATGCGGCACTCCATCCTAAACATCCTAAACACGATAGAAATAACCCAATAATCTATTTGCGTTACTTTTTTATTGTTTCTTGAACAATGATATAAATATCCATATTAAATAATTAACACGAACATCGAATATGGCCTAATAAGGGCGAAACCTGTTATTTCCATAAACTCTTCTTCTTCTTCTTTTGTAGGCAGTTTCCTCCTTAAGGCCTAGGGTCTTCATATCCCTCTGCACATTCGTCAGTCAGATAGATTGAGGTCTTCTTCTCCCTCTCCCACTTGTCACGGAAAGACACTTTTTCACGACATGGTAGTGAGGTCTCCTCATCAAGTGACCATACCATCCGAGCCTTGTTTCTGACATTTTTTGTTATGTAGGGGCTACCTTAAAATTTCCCCTCACATAAACTCTTATTATTTAAATAACGAAATAAAATAAAAAATGATACAAAATTTATTTTTTATTTTATATTTAGTGTGCTTCCACTTGTGCTTATCGTTGACCGGTTTCGGCAGCTTGTTGCCATCTTCTGGTACCTACATACATCAAAATTTCAAACTCTTATTTTACAAATATTCTAGAAAACGGAAGTTTTAATTCGTATTATTATGTATGGAAGTGAAGCATGGAACTGGCAAAAGAAGGATGAAAGTAGAATAAATGCAGTAGGAATAAGATCTTTTAGACTAATGTGTGGATACTTTGTATGATAGAGTGTCGAATAAAAATATAAGAAGTGAATGCGGTGCGAATGATGGTGTTATGAACAAAATAATGAAAGGATCATTAAGATGGTTTAGACATATGGAAAGAATGAATGGAGAAAGAATGGTAAAAAAAGTATATGTTAACGATGTAAATTTAACAATATATAGGAGAAAACTGAGGAAAACGTAGCACGATCAAATAAATCAAATATTGAACGTCGGCTATGTGAAATCGACGCGCGTGCATGACACGATGTATGAGTGTTGAAGAATCGAGAGAAATATGTCAGGAATGAAAAGTGTGGCAGTCCATTCTTTCTGCCTACCCCTTCGGGGAGACGGCGTGATGGTTAGTTAGTTAGTTAATTCGTATTAATTATTTGCGTTACGTTTGATGTTTGCCAAATAAATTAAAACAGAATTCACTAAAAATAAATCACGTTTCGGTCTAAATGTTTGAATGTAGGCTTTTTTAAATAGCCTTTAATTAACCGAAATGTTCAGTTCGTAAAATATGAGTTCATTATGTTCGTCGTGTGGTGCGATGACGTCAGCGTTGGACACTGCACCAAATGCGAGATAAAACTAACTGCATCATCACCGGCCCGCCCCGGGATCTAAAATGGATGAACTGCAACGGGAACAAGGCTCGGTGTGAGTGGTTCTATTTATAGCCGGCCTGAAGGGGGAAGCCCGGGAATGTGGACCGAGGGTTCAGGACACCTTGACACTGACCCGAATATCCATTTTTATTGCCCCGCGATAAAAATACCCGCCGCCCCTCTCCCGGAAAGCAAGGATTTACATAATAATGTTTGTCGCGTATTCTGCAACAATGTGTTATTCATAAAATATGCAAGCAATTTTTTTTTACAAAATATAGTACAAAATTATTTATTTATTTTAGCCCATTTTTGTTTGATTGTTTCAATAAGAACATTATAAGAAGTATGTACAATATATTGTAACTAACTAACTAACCATCACGCCGTCTCCCCGGAGGGGTAGGCAGAAAGAATGGAACGCCACACTGTTCTGTCCTGACATACGTCTCTCGCTTCCTTTACATTCATACATCTTGTCATGCACGCACGTCGATTTTTCCGACTCCTCACGTGACCGACATTCAATATTTGATTGATTTGATCGTGCCACGTTTTCCTCGGCCTTCCCCTATTTCTAGCTCCGTTCACGCCGTTTACATATACCTTATTTACCATTCTGTCTTCACTCATTCTTTCCATGTGTCCAAACCATCTTAATGACCCTTTCCTTATTTTGTTCATAACACTTTCATTCGCACCACATTCACTTCTTATATTTGCATTTGTCATTCTATCATAAACAGATTTGCCACACATTCGTCTTAGAGATCTCATTTCTACTGCATTTATTCTACTTTCATCCTTCTTTTGCCAGTTCCATGCTTCACTTCCATACATAAGGGTCATACATTTTTTTACATTATATTGTATATATCGCACAGTGAGTGTATAACCGAGATAAGTGCAAATAAACATTTTTGGAGATATGGGAGTTTAAAGACTTCATATTGCTTAGATTTTTTTTTTTTTTTTTTAAATCAACCAATGATTTTCGGTTTACTATATACCGAAAATCATTGGTTTATTTAAAAAAAAAAACAGTTTTTCAAGCAATATGAAGTCTTTAAACTCCCATATCTCCAAAATGTATATTTTAACTTATCTCGGTTTTACACTCACGGTGTGATATGTTAACGATGTAAATGGAACTAGAAATAGAGGAAGACCGAGGAAAACGTAACACGATCAAATAAATCAAATATTGAATGTCGGCCATGATGCCATCGTGAGGAGTCAGAGAAATCGACGCGCGTGCATGACACGATATATGAATGTTGAGGAAGCGAGAGAAATATGTCAGAAATGAAAAGTGTGGCAGTCCATTCTTTCTGTTTACCCCTTCGGGGAGACGGCGTGATGGTTATTTAGTTAGTTATATTGTATATAATTGTGATATTTATTTAACCCATATTTGTTTGTTTGTTTGAATTAAAACA